>LBNU01001600.1:0-39360 GCA_014162995.1 Artemisia annua | reverse complement strand
TATTCGTACACCTCACAAACGCTAGATATGGTCCAAACAACTGAAAAACTAGATGAGTCTACCCTTTCTAATCCAAGAAGTACAAGAAAGATCACAAGAAACACCATAAACGAGCACCAAAATGAGTCAAAACCACCCTAAACAAGTAGAAACCAAAACAAACCATAAACCACAAGTTCTAGGATCCCTAGGATGTAACCATGGCTCTGATACCAATTGTAGGATACTAGTTAACATCACAAACATGAATAATCATGTGGTTTGGTTCGTTCCAAGCAAGAGAGAAAGAAAGAAATTCTAGAGAGAGAAAGTAGAGAGAGAAAGAAGTGAAGCCTTAGAGAGAAAACCAAAAAAAAGAAAATGAGATTATGAGAGAAGGCTTAGCCTCTCCAAGGATGGAGAGGGGTTTATATACATGGGTTTTGCCACTAGGGCGTGCCACTTGGGTTGCGGATCAGATATACAGTGGGTAAAGACCTGTCCTTCTTTCGCGAACTAATCTAATTCTAAACTACGTATAACTAACTAATGTAACTACTACGAGCTAAACAATGCTTAATCATATTTGGGGTGACCGAATCTTTCTTATGGGTGACCGAATCTTTCTTATCCAAAAATCGTATTCCTAATAGAAGGGCCTAGAACAATGGGACAAAAGGCCAAGATTCATGCACAAGAAGTTGGTAAAATCAGGCAGTAAACTCCATCCGATCGGTTGCGGGTTGGCACCGATCGGATGGTGGTGGTAATTCTGGCCGTCCGATCGGATGGACTCTAACCGATCGGATGGTAAGTTCTGTGTAACTTTGATGTTGACTTTTCTTGCGTAGATCTTTATGCACTATCCAAACTTGATTAACTCTGAACTTTGGAACTTTGAAATGACAAAAACTTAGGTTCTCCTTATGAAATGCGTCACAGATTGGACTTTGAACTTGGGAATCTTCGTGTAATCGCATATACTTTATTTTCTTTACTTTTTCTCCGTTTTTCCTACATTTGGCTACATATGCTACAAAAACATACTTTGATACGATTTAGTGGCAAAAGCACATAAAAGTAACCAAATAACATACCCAAAAACACTAATAACACTTCTAAAAACATGTTAACTTTGAGCGTTATCAGAGTGAGATTTTACTAAAGTCAACCAGGAAAACCGCTAAGATAGGTAAACCGCTGGTACAGTAACCGCTAGTAAAGTAACCACTGAAGAGTGAACCGCTGATATAATGACTGCTGAAACTTAACCGCTGAAACTTAACCGCTGGAATAGTAACCGCTGGACAGAGTAACCACTAGTAAAGTAACCACTACTGACTTAACCGCTGAGTAGTTAACCGCTGTGAATAAACCGCTAACACAGTACAAAGTACAGCGTAATGCTCGCTCCACTATTTGTACTTAACCGCTATTACTATCCGCTAAATACCCAAATTAACCGCTGTGAAGTAAACCGCTGGAGTTTAACCGCTGATACAGTACAGAGTACAGCGTAATGTTCGCTCCACTACTTGTACTTAACCGCTACTACTAACCGATGAATACCCAAACTAACCGCTGTGAAGAATACTTTAACGTGGAGCTAACCGCTGGCAAGAAAAAGTTCCAAAACCCATTCGTATACCTCACAAACGCTAGATATGGTCCAAACAACTGAAAAACTAGATGAGTCTACCCTTTCTAATCCTAGAAGTACAAGAAAGATCACAAGAAACACCACAAACGAGCACCAAAATGAGTCAAAACCACCCTAAACTAGTAGAAACCAAAACAAACCATAAACCACAAGTTCTAAGATCCCTAGGATGTAACCATGGCTCTTGATACCAATTGTAGAATACTATATAACATCACAAACATGAATAATCATGTGGTTTTGGTTCGTTCCAAGCAAGAGAGAAAGAAAGAAATTCTAGAGAGAGAAAGTAGAGAGAGAAAGAAGTGAAGCGTTAGAGAGAAAACCAAAAAAAAGAAAATGAGATTATGAGAGAAGGCTTATACATGGGTTTTGCCACTAGGGCGTGCCACTTGGGCTGCGGATCAGGTATACAGTGGGTAAAGACCCGTCCTTCTTCCGCGAACTAATCTAATTCTAAACTACATATAACTAACTAATGTAACTACTACGAGCTAAACAATGCTTAATCATATCTGGGGTGACCGAATCTTTCTTATACAAAAATCGTATTCCTAACACATCTTTTAATGTTTTACGCACTAAAATAATGTTTAGTTTACTATAGCAAGTACATTATCATTTTCATGATCATATTTTATAATCAAATACTTTCGGTTTTACAAATTGCACATAGGTATTTCAGTTCTTAGAGCACTAGGTGCAATGAAGAGCTTGAGCTCCTCATTAGGGGCTCACGGGTGCCACATCACCTTCAATACTCTTCNCCCCCCCCCCCCCACTAACGATTAACCTCAACTTATTAATTTGGGGCCCACCACTTACAACTTTATTCTTTTTATTCATTTTATTAAATAAACTAAATTCATTTCATTAAAAATAAAAATACACTACATTCAAAAATACAAAACAATACACAAACTAAACACAGAATTAACCAGTAACAATCTTAAACACATAAACAAAATTCGGATAATACAAATATAGGGAGTATAATTTAAGACCCATTATACAAAGAACTCCTACACTTAGGATATAAAAGACTTTAAAGATAGCCCAAACAAATATAGAAGCCCAAACACACCCTTATCAATATTAGGTCGTAGTCATCTTCTTCTTCTTTTTTTAACAGCCGTCTTCCTCCAGCAGCCACCTGTAAAACACATAAAGCAAAAAAAAATAATAAAAAAAAATAAATGAAAAATCCACAGATCGGAAAAAAAGAAAAAGAAAAAAAGATAAGAAACCTGACACTGTTGTCAAAAGAAGACCACGTCGTGCAGACGAGTAGATGGGAAACGGCGAGGAGTGACGAAGGGGTCCTGTGCAACGGCGAGCTCGGTGAGGTGCTAGCTAGGCATGGCGAGATCAAACGGCGAATTGCACCTAGTGCTCTTATATTATATTTCATGCATGCATGCCCAACATACCTAATACCCTTCCCACCTTTTTTACTAACACTTGAAACAATATACGTTCAAAATCAACTCATTATCCTCACATATATACCACAAACCCCCCCCCCCCTCTTATGTACTTTCAAACATTACAAAAATCCCACAACTTATACCATTTACCTAATATTGGTGACAAGATTTTAAATGACCATGCTAACACTCAAATCAACCCATCCCTTTTGTCTCTAACCTTCATTCTCCACACTCCCCATACTTCCCAAAATCTTCTTGTCATAGTTTGTATCCTAGACCTTTTCAAAACCTTCAAATGGAAGAAACCTAGCTTGCCTTTTCCCCCACTCAATTTACTATAAATAGAATTCTTCCCTTCTTTATTCAACGCACCAAAAGCATACTCAAACAATCTCATTATCAGCTTACTTAAGGGTTTTCAAGCAAAGGTGGAAGTTCTTTATGAGTTTACACAAAAAGCTAGGGTTTTGATATTGGAAATTAGGGTTTTCTAAAGCTTTCTGGTTAGTTCTTGTGCACTTCTTGACATCATGTCACAAATTTTACTCATATTAAACATATCATGTATCATTCCATATCACCTTTGTATATTTGTAGTGTCGAAAGTTGATTTAAACTTAGTTATTATAAACACTAAATTTGAGCAGAAAATGGATCGACTTGCTAGCTAGTTTTAACCACTTTAAAGAACACTTTTGGCAAAAATTGTTTCACGTAAATGTACTACTAAGTCTTAGGGAGATTTCCATTGAAATTTATAAATTATGGAAATTAATTAGTTTTTTTAAAACATTTTCACAAAAGAAGTTGTCCAGCAGCTCAAGTTGCTGGAATCTGTATAGTATAGCACACTTTTGGAGGACTTAGACTTGGAATATAGGAATGTAATTATAGTGTTTGGAAAGGTAAGACATAGACCTAACTCTTGGAAGTGGAATTTGAAAATTGATTAAGAAACGAAGAAGTTATAGCCTCGCAAAGTCGGGTAAAGTTTCAGAGTAAAACTGCCATTTGAGATCCGTGGCTTATGAGGTACTTTTGGGTGACTAAAACTTACGTTCACTAAACAAGACTATGTTTCTTGAAACTAGACACATAAACCTACGTCCTAGGCTTTGAATGACCAAAATTGGCCAAGAAATGAGTGAGTTATAGTCGTTTGAAGTCAAGTTAAACACACGAACAACCACTGTTTTGAAACTTTAGTATAAAAGAAAATGGTTACTTTGTTTTTCTTAAGTATTTATCACGTGTGAAAACTTTGTAAAACCTAACTACAAGTATATATGGGTGATAAAACTTTCTACAACTCATAAGCATATGTACATATCATATCATTCCTAAGGCGTCTTATTGAATTAGGTAGCTATTAGGACATTTTGTTTCATTAAAGCTTGTGTACTTATTCTCGTTTTCACTTCTTGTTGTGGTCAGTTTCATAGCCCCACTTTTACTTGTTTACTACTTGTTTTGAACTACTTAGAGGGTGAGAATACATGCTCGTTTACTTATTACATGCTCAATTACTTTTTTTCGGACACAAGTACTTAAAACATTTACGGATTGCGTAGGTTAACATACTATCCTGTTACGTCCCCAGAATCATGAACCGTTAATTACTGATGACGCTCGAATTATACATATTTTATATAGCGTTATTTGTTAGTTTCTATATGATTTATAGGACTTTCGATTCTTAATTGCATGAAAATTCATTTTAAGTCCAATAGACAAAGAACTTCAAGAATCAAGGCAATATGTTCACTTCCAAGACAATATTATGTTAAAAGCATGTTCCTAGTAAAAGAGCGCCGAGCTTATATCCAAAGTGCGTCGGTTCCGGGGACGTATGTAGCCCTACACATATATAAGTCAATCAAGTCAAGCACGACGATCTTATCTCTATTGTGCGCCGGCCTTCAGCTCTAATAATGACCCTTTGGTGCCAAGAAATCTATTGAAGCCCGCCGTTGTTTATCTCCAAGATCGCTGGCATTCAGTGTGAAGCCCGCCGACTTTTCCTTCAAGTGCGGCGTATTTCAGTGTCTGGCCAGTCAATCCTTGCCTATAAATAGAGCCTCATTTTGCCTCATTTTGATATACCACTCATCCCAACAACCAACAAAGCTTTGATATCTATTCCATCTCGAATTCTAAACATTGGAGTGATAGAAATAAAGTCAAAGTTCTAAAAATGTTAAAATACTCTCTAGATATTAATTGTGGTGATTGCTAGTGACGGTAGCTTCTTAATTACATTAATTCAGAAGTATGTTGATCATTTCATACGAAATTACCACTATAAGCATGATTACTAAAGCCATGTTAGGCTAAACTCCTTATGGTTGCTTGGATATGTTAATATAATAAAGTGTTTGGTTGTGATTATGATCTCTTGTTGATTTCTTGTTTATGTTAAGACCTTGCAGTGTTCTAAACTTATCACCATTGTTTATCTCCTTGATTGTAATTGCTAATTGGAAAGGGTCGAAAGATTCAAGTAGTATTTTATGGTTTTCAACATATGTCTATGTGTGTTGATCAATTGAAGGAGAAATCGCTTTTGTTATGAAATAAACAATGGTGTTTTAAACATTGCAACTAGTTCTTACACTTGTTAACCACTTGTTTAAGGATTAGAAAACATAAGTCTTGAATCACAACTGTTAACTTATGAAACGTTATTTTGACGAAAACAACTGATCATTTGTTGAACTTACTTAACCACTGAGATCATTATCATATACCATCACTAAGTTATAGCAACTATCCAAGTAATCATATTTGTCTCACACCTGAATTTCACATTAAAACATTTGCATAAGCTTTCTAAATCATCTTAATTAGTTAATTGATACATAAGAGCAATCTCAGTCCCTGTGGAACGACCTGGTCTTACCAAAACTCTTCACTATAAACGAGGGTTATACTTTTACTCGTGTGTTTTGTGTATTAAGGATCGGTAAAATTAATCTTATAAATTTAAAGCTTTCAAAACACATCAAAGTTTTTGGCGCCGCTGCCGGGGACTAGCACTTGCTCTCTTTATTAATTGTTTGATCATATTAGTTGCATTTAGATTGCATTTCTATGTTTATATTTCGAATATCATCTGTTCTGTTCTAAATAACCGCCGGTTTTCAACTGAAACCGCCGCTTTTGCACCACGATCACGGCGATCTTTTCCAAAGAAGCGCCACTTTTCTGGAAAAATTCAAATTCTAAATTTCAAACTTTTACCTCGTAAACCCAGAAGCACGCCGTACTCTACACTTTAGTACGCCGTACTTATTACCTCAGAAACTGAAAATTAGTTCATCCGAATTGAATTTCAGTTGTCCTAAGCATCATAAATCCCGTATTGGATGGTCACATGATCATCCAACGCAAAAATTGTCAGTCCTTTACCTAAACCTGAACGCACCATAAACCAAAGACGTAGAAGAAACAAACGAGTTCCAATTTCACAAAAAGACTTAAGACCTAAAACTCCTAAAGAGATAGTCCCATCTGTTGACGATCTTTCTCTTTATCGATTCTTTATCAAATTCATCCAACTTCATGATCCAATGGACGAAACCGAAAATGAACATATGTAGGCCAATGAGCGAACCGTTGCTCCTACTCCTGGACCTGCAATAACTTTACCCAACACTGCCAATGAATTTGCCATCAAAGGAAACCATCTTACACTTGTCAAAGGAAATCAATTCGATGGTAGAAACAAAACTGATCCACACACACACATCCATGAATTCTTTGGAATTTGTGAAATGTTTAAATACGAAGAAACCAAAAATGAAGTCGTCCGGCTCATGATGTTTCCATTATCCCTAACCGGAGAAGCTAAAACTTGGTTAGATGAACTTGACGAAGGAACCATAGCAACATGGGATGAACTTCGCACCGCCTTTATAAGTCGATTCTTTCCCCCAGTCTTATTTGACCGACTCCTCGATGAAATCCGTGCTTTTTCTCAACAAGATCGAGAAACCTTAACCGAGGCATGGTTACGAATGAAAGAAATGCTCAGGAATTGTCATGGACATGGTCTAAGTAAAGGAAGCATAATAAAAATCTTTTACCATGGACTTGACGAGAGTACTCAAGAAGCCCTAAATGTTGCTGCNGTGCTTTTTCTCAACAAGATCGAGAAACCTTAACCGAGGCATGGTTACGAATGAAAGAAATGCTCAGGAATTGTCATGGACATGGTCTAAGTAAAGGAAGCATAATAAAAATCTTTTACCATGGACTTGACGAGAGTACTCAAGAAGCCCTAAATGTTGCTGCAGGAAGAATTTTCCTGTACAAAACTCCAAATCAAGCTTACCAATTACTCGAAGACAAAGTCTTACTCAAACATGATTGGGCTAAAAATCAAAAACCAAAAACCGCTCTTTGCAAAACTGTTGCTTTCGCCGATGAAGGCAGTAGAATTTCTGACACTGACAAAATTATGGCCCGAATGGATGCCATGGCCATCAAAATTGATGCTCAGTATAAAGAAATGAAAGAGAAACGTGAATCTTGCAACAATTGTGGTGGAAATCACTCAACCCCAAATTGCAATGATGATGACACACCTATGTCTCGAGAAGAGGAAGCCAAATTCATGCAAACATTTAGACGATCTCGTTTTTACAATGATTATCGTAACATAAATAATGACAAATGGCGTTCTAACGATAGACCTGATTATAATTGTGATCAACCTCGATCATATTCTGAAGAAAAACCCGACATTCAAAAACAATTAAGTGAATTCATTAAGTCACAACAATATACGAACACGTTCGTCAAAAACACTTTCAATGAACTCAAAGATAAACTTGAATCCACCACAAGAAACCACCAAGCCTCTAACCAAAATCTGGAAGAAAAATTCGACAGACTTGCCGAAAAACAAGCTAATATACCACCTGGATCCCTTCCAAGTAACACTACACCTAATCCAAGAAGTAGTACTTCTAGACCTTATCAACTACCTCCAGCTCGTCATGAGCATGTGAATGCCATAACAACTAGACATGGTACTTCATATGAACCTCCCCCTAATCCTAGTCAAACACAACCTGCTGTCGAGCTTGACAGTAAGGAAGAAGATGAGCCATCACCTCAGAAAAAATCCAATACAAAAGAAATTCCGGATACACCTATTCTGAAACCATATAAACCAAAAATTCCATACCCTCAACGTCTTAGAAAAGAGAAAATTGAAGCACAATATGGGAAGTTCCTAGATATGATTCGTGTTGTTCGAATCAATGTTCCATTAATCGATGTTATTGCCAGAATGCCAAATTAGGCAAATTCCTTAAAGAACTTGTGAGTAACAAAAGTAAATTAGAACAAATATCCGCAGCTTTTCTAAGCGATGAATCTTCAGGTTTAATTCAAAATAAAGTTCCACCAAAATTAGGAGATCCCGGAAGTTTTCTGATTCCGTGCAATTTTGGCAAAACATTCTCTTGCAATGCCTTGGCCGATCTTGGAGCAAGTGTCAATCTTATGCAATATTCTCTTTATGCCAAACTCTCTCTAGAAACTCTCAAGCCTACTAAAATGAGTGTTCGATTAGCAGATCGCTCTTTTCAATATCCTGTTCGGATAGCAGAAAATATGCTAGTCGAAAATGGAAAATTCACCTTCCCTGTTGACTTCGTTATTTTAGAAATAGAGGAAGACAGCAAAGTTCTTCTAATTCTAGGATGACCATTCTTGCATACAGCTGATGCAATAATTCGAGTCAAACAAAAGAAACTAAATCTCAGAGTTGGAGAAGATAGAATGTCTTTTTCAATCGATTCAGCCATGAAACATTCCTACTCTAATGATGATACATGTTTTAGCATAGATATTATTGATGAAATTCTTGAAGAAGATTTCGACAACTTGCTAAACGAAGGAATGGAAATTCTTCATACTATTCAAGGAATGATTCTTGAAGAGAAACTCTATGCTGAGTTTGACGAATTCATATGTATGAATATCGAAGAAATCAACACCGATGATGAAGAAGAAATCATTTTCGAAAAAATCACTTTCAATACAGAATACAAAATAAAGAAATCTCTCGAAGAACCACCAAATGATCTTGAACTCAAACCTCTTCCTAAACATCTCGAGTATGCTTTTCTAGAAGGAACATCCTTACTCCCGGTCATTATATCTTCCGAACTATCGGAAAAGAATAAAGCAGATTTGCTCACCGTGCTTAAAAATCATAAACGAGCTTTTGCTTGGAAAACTTTAGATATTCCTGGAATCTGTCCTTCATTTTGCAAACACAAAATACAAATGTTGGAGGATAAGAAACCAGTTGCCCAAAAAAAAGAAGGTTAAATCCTAATATGCAAGAAGTAGTAAAAAAGGAAGTAACCAAACTTCTCGATGCTGGAATAATTTACCCCATCACTGACAGCCCATGGGTTAGTCCTATTCATTGTGTACCAAAGAAAGGTGGTATCATTGTGGTCACAAATGAAAATGATGAGTTAGTACCCACCAGAACTATCACTGGTTGGAGAGTTTGTATTGACTACCTAAAACTCAAC
Source organism: Artemisia annua (assembly GCA_014162995.1). NCBI lineage: Eukaryota > Viridiplantae > Streptophyta > Magnoliopsida > Asterales > Asteraceae > Artemisia > Artemisia annua. The sequence goes on along the minus strand of LBNU01001600.1, from coordinate 29,734 downwards.
GAAGCTACAGCAAAAGATCACTTTCCTCTACCCTTCATGGATCAAATGTTGGAAAGACTAGCAGGAAACGAATACTTTTGTTTTCTCGATGGTTTTTCTGGATACTTTCAAATTCCTATCGATCCTCTTGATCAAGAAAAAACAACATTCACATGTCCTTTTGGAATATATGCTTACAGACGAATGCCTTTTGGCTTATATAATGCACCTGCTACATTCCAAAGATGCATGATTGCCATATTTCATGACATGACCGAAGAATCTATGGAAGTTTTCATGGATGATTTCTCTGTCTTTGGAAACTCATTCAAAAGTTGTTTGGTCAATCTTAGTAAAATACTTAAAAGATGTGAAGAAGCTAACCTAGTCCTTAACTGGGAAAAATGCAACTTCATGGTTAAAGAAGGTATTGTGCTCGAACACAAAGTGTCTGGAGCAGGATTAGAAGTTGACAAAGCAAAAATCAAAGTAATAGCAAAACTTCCACCTCCTACTAATATCAAAGGTATTAGAAGTTTTCTTAGATGTGCTGCTTTTTACCGAAGATTCATAAAAGATTTCTCCGAGATAACTAAACCTCTCACAAAACTACTTGAAAAAGATGTCCCATTCGAATTCAATGAAGAATGTATAACAACATTTGAAACATTAAAAGAAAAGCTTACATGCACACCTATCATAGGGAGCCCAGATTGGAATCTTCCATTCGAGCTAATGTGTGATGCAAGTGAAAGTGCTGTTGGAGCCGTACTTGGCCAACGTAAAGAGAAACATTTTCATCCAATCTATTTCGCTAGTAGAACGTTGAATGCAGCCCAACAAAATTACACTATAACAGAAAAAGAATTAATGGCTGTAGTATTTGCATTCGATAAATTCCGATCATATCTCGTTCTATCCAAAACTGTTGTTTTCACGGATCACACAGCCTTAAAATATCTCTTTAAAAAACTAGATGCCAAACCTCGTCTCATACGATGGGTTTTGCTCTTGCAAGAATTTGATATTGAGATAAAAGACAAAAAAGGTGCTGATAATATTGCAGCAGATCACCTATCCAGGATTGAGAAACAAGATGGTGATGATGAAGAACTAGAAATAAACGATTACTTCCCAGAAGAAATTCTAATGAAAATAAATTCTGATAATGAACCTTGGTTTGCTGATTTTGCATATTACTTGGTTGGAAAAATTCTACGAAAAAACATGACATACCAACAAAAGAAAAAATTCTTTTCTGATCTAAAAAACTTCTTTTGGGAAGAGCCACATATTTTTAAGATATGTCCTGATGGGATTATAAGAAGATGTGTGGCAGAACCTGAAACCCGAGCCATTCTAGATGCATGTCATCATGGACCAACTGGAGGACATTATGGACCATCCATCATAGCCAGAAAAGTCCTAGAATCTGGTTTCTATTGGCCAACAATATTCAGAGAAGCTCATACCTTAGTTCGCCTTTGCGAAGCATGTCAAAAAATTGGAAATATATCAAAACAAGACGAAATGCCTTTAAACTATATCCAAGTATGTGAAATATTTGACGTATGGGGATTAGATTTCATGGGTCCTTTCCCAAAATCCCATAAGTTCGAATACAAATTGGTTGCCATTGATTATGTCTCAAAATGGGCCGAAGCCTAAGCTCTTCAAACTAATGATGCAAAAGTCGTTTTAACATTCCTTAAGAAACTCTTTTGTCGCTTTGGAATCCCAAAATCATTGATTAGCGACAGAGGAACACATTTTTGTAATCATATGATGGAAAAGGGAATGAAGAAGTATGGTGTAAACCATCGCTTTTCTACTTCATATCATCCTCAAACTAGTGGTCAAGTGGAAAACAAAAACAGAGCTTTAAAAATAATCCTTGAAAAGACTGTAAAAGACAATCCTGCTATTTGGTCTAAAAAATTGGATGATGCTCTGTGGGCTTTCCGCACAGCATACAAAACACCTACTGGAACAACACCTTATAAACTCATATATGGCAAAGCTTTTCATTTACCGCTCAAAATTGAACATCGTGCATATTGGGCACTTAAAAATTGTAACATCGACTTGATAGCCGCCGGAGAAAAACGTATGTTTCAGCTCCATGAGTTAGACGAATTTCGTTTACATGCTTATGAGAACTCTATATTATACAAAGAAAGAACGAAAATCTGGCATGATCGAAAGTTAAAAAACGTAAAGAATTCAACAAAGGAGAAAAAAGTACTCCTATTTCACTCAAAATATAAATTCAAGCAACCGAAATTAAAATTCCATTGGCTTGGACCCTACATGGTAAAACACCAATATCCATCCGGATATGTTGAATTATATGGAAAAGATGGAAAAACTTTTATAGTCAATGGTCACAGACTTAAGTTATACAATGAAGAAGAAAGTTTCAATGATCGAAGGGAGGAATTGACTCCTTTCTTTCCCAAAGCCTAAAAATCATTCCGTCCCTGTGAGTCTAGCTAGAGACTCCTATAAAAACAAGCGCTTCTCGGGAGGCAACCCGTGATTTTTAAAACAATTTTCACCACACTTTAATTCAAGTGTGGAGGTATTACATGTGATTTAAATATATATANATATATATATATATATATATATTGTTTATTTTTGCAGGTTTTTATGAGAATATATGGATGCTTGCAGAAGAGTCTCTTATATCAACTTCCATTGATAGCCCTGGGAAGTTTTGATCCTCTTTTCTCAATTATCTTATTTTTATTATTTTTCAGTCTTTCACATTGAGGGCAATGTTCAACTTAAGTGTGGAGGGAGGACAAATAGGATAAGTCGAGCGTATTTCACATTTTTGCTTGCTCCATAAATTTTCAAATTTTAGGTTCTATATTAGAATTTTTGATAAAAAAAAAATGCAAGGCATATCGATACATATCTAGCACATGCAAAATCCCCACTAAATTGTGACAATATTCTTAGCCTTTATATGAAGTGTGTAGCATTTTTGCACTTCCTATTTCATGATATATGAGTGTGCCGGTAATTTATTTTAACTCTAGAACTTGTGCATGTATATCGTTTACTAAATCGTAGTGAGGTTAATTTATAGACGAATATAGATAACGAAAAGGCAAAATATCCACCCAAATCAACCCTTATCCTTATCTCATATCACATTTATCTCTATACACCAGTAATCAGCCGGAAATAAATAAGAATGTCTAAGAAGCACTTTGCTAAATTCCTTCTATTTGCTAGTCGCTAGTATGATAAAGAAAACTAAAAAAAATTTAAAAATGAATAAAGGCAAGAAAAATATATGCCTAGAATGATTATAAAGTGAAAGTATGATGTTGGCTAGCGATAGTATGGTTTAGTGAATCAATATGGCTGTTATATCTCTCAAAACAATACACCCAGGTTATCCCCTACCTCCGTAACAAAATAAGCCTTATTTTGCCTTCTTTTGATATATTTGTCTGGTGCTCACGCCGCAACGGTTTTGTTTACGTATCTTGTACAAGCCTATGGTAGTTTTCTTGAATTATGTCTGTGCAAATTGAGTGTTCCCACATAATCACCCTATTGAGCGAAATTGTGTGAATCTAAATAAATCCTATGTGAGGTGATCTAGTATGTATTGATGCCATATATAAAATGTCTTTGTCTCTAACAAATAAATTTCTTTCAAAAGTTAAATCTTTCATATTTTATATCTTATTGTTCGCTTACATTGCTTGGGGGCAAGCAATAGCTAAGTGTAGAGGAATTTGATGACGCTCGAATTATACATATTTTATATAGCGTTATTTGTTAGTTTCTATATGATTTATAAGGACTTTCGATACTTAATTGCATGAAAATTCATTCCAGGTCCAATAGAGAGAGAACTTCAAGAATCAAGGCAATATGTTCACTTCCAAGACAATCCTATGTTAAAAGCATGTTCCTAGTAAAAGAGCGCCAAGCTTATATCCAAAGTGCGCCGGTTACAGGGACGTATGTAGACCTACACATATATAAGTCAATCAAGTCAAGCACGACGATCTTATCTCTATTATGCGCCGGCCTTCAGCTCTAATAATGACCCTTTGGCGCCAAGAAATCAATTGAAGCCCGCCGTTGTTTATCTCCAAGATCGACGGCATTCAGTGTGAAGCCCGCCGACTTTTCCTTGAAGTGCGGCGTACTTTAGTGTCTGGCCAGTCAATCCTTGCTTATAAATAGAGCCCCATTTCGCCTCATTTTGATATACCACTCATCCCAATAACCAACAAAGCTCTGATATCTATTCCATCTCGAATTCCAAACATTGGAGTGATAGAAATAAAGTCAAAGTTCTAAAAGCGTTGAAATACTCTCTAGATATTAATTGTGGTGATCGCTAGTGACGGTAGCTTCTTCATTACATTAATTCAGAAGTATGTTGATCATTTCATACGAAATTACCACTGTAAGCATGATTACTAAAGCCATGTTAGGCTAAACTCCTTATGGTTGCTTGGATATGTTAATATAATAAAGTGTTTGGTTGTGGTTATGATCTCTTGTTGATTTCTTGTTTATGTTAAGACCTTGCTGTGTTCTAAACTTATCACTATTGTTTGTCTCTTTGATTGTAATTGCTAATTGGAAAGGGTCGAAAGATTCAAGTAGTATTTTATGGTTTTCAACATATGTCTATGTGTGTTGATCAATTGAAGGAGAAATCGCTTTTGTTATGAAATAAACAATAGAGTTTTAAATGTTGCAACTAGTTCTTACACTTGTTAACCACTTGTTTAAGGATTAGAAAACATAAGTCTTGAATCATAACTGTTAACTTATGAAACGTTATTTTGACGAAAACAACTGATCATTTGTTGAACTTACTTAACCACTGAGATCATTATCATATACCATCACTAAGTTATAGCAACTATCCAAGTAATCATATTTGTCTCATACTTGAATTTCACAGTAAAACATTTACATAAGCTTTCTAAATCATCTTGATTAGTTAATTGATACATAAGAGCAATCTCAGTCCCTGTGGAACGACCTGGTCTTACCAAAACTCTTTACTATAAACGAGGGTTATACTTTTACCCGTGTCTTTTGTGTATTAACGAATCGGTAAAATTAGTCTTATAAATTTAAAGCTTTCGAAACACATCAATTACGTAGTAAGCGCGGATGTTGTGAATAGATCTATTTGGATTGAACTCCCCCGTCCGGGTGTTGGTAGCTCTCACTTGACTAGGTAGGTTAAACGGACGCATTTCATTTTATGAGCACTAGGTGTCTTGGGATGGACTCCTACAAGGGCAACAAACATACATACAAAATACTTAAGTATTCAGTTTCATGAGCTTAGTGCAATAGTAATACTTTTCATGATATTGTATATGTTACACTAGTCACTAATACATTTCTGTGCATTATTAATAGCGTTTGATTATATTACTATCCTTCTCCGAAGACGAGTTCGAACACTCATCCCATACTTTTTGTAGAAACTCGTTTTTTTCAGGTCATTACTCAACTATAAACTCAATACTATTTGCTTCGAACGTTTAAATACTTACTTAAACGTAACCGTTAGGTTAAATCGTGTAAACCGAAAAATGAAATTTAATGTAAACCGGCAATGGACTAAGTTTAGTCTACATCAAACATTTACCATATGACTTTTATTAATGTATTTTATAAGTCATTGCATTTGGTTTTTCATGTTTTAAGTAAAACGCATACGTTTCACATTTTAGCTCATGCATGAATGCATGCAAATATCCAACCAATTCACCACCTTTGTAATACATACATACAGACATAACATAACTAGCCAAAATTCAAAATTTCTTCCCTCCCTTTTGCTCCCAAAACCGGCCACCTTAGGTGGTTATCAAAACTATGAGTCGAATGAGCCAATACCAAGTACACACCATCCTAAAGTCCACTAATAGGCCAAACCAATCCCCCCACCCCCACCGCCATCTTACACCTATGACACCACCATAGGACCACTCACAACCCATCAAAAGTTTCCCATCTAGTCTAGGCATGCACCATGTCATCCTTGTACCTTATTTGTTCCATATCAAAAATTTCCACTATATAAGCAAGGTCTTACTAGCTTCTTTTCACACACACAAAAACACACATTAACTCTCTCTCTCTCTCTCTCTCTCTCTCCCCCCCCCATTCTCTCTATGAAACAACAATCCTAATAGGTAAGAAAGAGCATTCAAGATCTTTGGTATTTTGGTTCAAGTGTTGTAACAATTAGCATGGGTTTGGAATTGTTAAGTTACAGTTTTAGTGGTGATTCTTGGGTTATTTAGTGTTCTTGTTCATCCATTCACTCACCAATACTTGGTAAGCTTTCACAAACCTTTTTCACACTTCATAACATGTTATTTAATCATTCATGTTGTGAGATATCACTCATGTATATTTTTTGTGTTAATAAATTGAACTAATAATACGTTTAGAAGACATGTTTCTTTCCCAAAATCACAGCTGTATAAATCGACATGAAAACCTATCTTAAACATTTTTCTGGACCTAGCCAATTTTTATATACTTATATATAGGGCAAATGTTTTATAAAAGTATCATACTTGCCACCATTTTTTTCAGGGTAGCGAACAAATTTTTTTGCTTTTTAGTACATTTTTATTCGTTCTTTTTGATATTTTATTGGTAGTGATAACTAGTGATGACCATCTTACCCTTCCAAATTACATAAATGGTCCCTATGGGTTAGCGAAAATTACATCCACCTACCCTAAGGTAAATTACATAAATGGTCCCTGTCGTTTGGAGAAAATTGCATCCATTGTCTCAAAACTTTTTTTATCCATTCTATATACGTTTTCATCCGTTTTATACGTTTTTATCCATTTTCATATGTTTTAATCGACTTTTATCTATTTTTCGTTTTCGTCCATTTTTATCCACTTTTACACATTTTTATACGTATAAAAACGGAGCAAAAGTAACAAAAACGTATAAAAGCGGATAAAAATGGACGAAAACGTAAAAAAATAAAAGTGGATAAAACCTATAAACCATATGAAAACGTCTAAAAATGGATGAAAAGGTATACAAATGGATGAAAACGTATTGAAACGGATGATAACAGATAAAAATATATGAAAACGTAAAAAACGTACAAAAACGGATGAAAACGTTTAAAAATTGACCAAAATGTAGAAAAACGGACAAAAAGTATGAAAACGTAAGAAAACATATGAAACGTAGAGTTGGGTTCATTAAAGATCAAGAATATTTCAAAGATCAGATGGTAAGATCTCCACCATCTACTCCTTTTCATCTAATGGCTTATAATAAAAGACGTATTTTAGCTAAAAATAATTCCAAACGATAATATATGAATAGAAGGGCGAAATAGTCATTCTATAGCGCATCCTACTCTCGTGACTGTCACATACCTCTACCTACCCACAATCTATCTCATCCCCAAATTTTCTCTCATTAGTCTCATCACACATACACACCAAACCTTCATTTCAACCAGTAAACCCTCATTTCACCCCAAATTTCATCAAATTCGATTTGATATACATTAATAACAATCAAATTTATGGATATTAAAAGTGAAATCGCGAACGAATGATGGTTTAAAATCTTAACTCAATATTTATGAACTTTTTGATTATGTTATCTATTATGTTTGATGTGATTTTTATTGAAGTTGTATTAAATTTATTGGTAATTTGGGGTTCGTATTGATCAGTTTGTATATATTTGGGGTTATGAGGTTCAAATGGTCTAGTTGAAGAAGATGATTTTGGAAATGAGGGGCTGGCAAAGGAGACATTGAACTCCGTAGGAGAAGAGGCGAAGGTGACTGATGGTGAAGGGTCAGATGTTGAGATGGATTTGAATTAAAACGAGTCACATGATGGTGAGAAATTGGATAATACAACAAACAATCCTGTTGTTGGTGATTGTTGGTGATGGAAAAAAGGAGATGAAAAATTAGCAGACGCTACTATTATAGAGAGATTTACTACAACGAATGAGTAAAAACTGTTCAACAGTTTGTTTTCAATAATGGGCGAGAATGCGTAAGTCTACTTCCAATCTATTTGTACTCTTATGAACTTACTACCCTAAATCACATGTGCTTATACATAAAAATCACTTGTGATTAATTACTACTATGAACTTACAACTATCTAATGTTATTTGTTACATGGGGAAATGGCTTTCGAAACAACGTCGGGTATTTGTGCAATTAGAGATAATCCTGAGATATCAACACTATATTTTGGGGTGGTTGCTAATTTCATTGATTGCTAGTTTGTCATGCTCAGCTATGAAGAGAAAATCAAAGCACCTGAAGATATATCAAGGCATTTCTTTACGGGTTAATACATGGTCCAGAAGTTGTAAGGAACAAGATCACATAGAATGCTAATACGGCTAAGAAGGAACATGTTTAGAAATTTAGTTGGCCGTTGTACTGATTACTAGCATAAACCTTCTCTACTTTTGTTGGTTTTTTAAGATGTGTTTATGTTTTTCTGCAAATGACTTATCTGAGCAGTTGATATATAATCAATGGGATTTAATACCTTAGTTTGGTCTGGAAAATGAATGTTTATAAAAAACACATTTATAAGAAAGAGACACCAATTGAATAAAATCACATGTGATTTAAGATAAATTACACATGATTTCAGATAAATCACATGTGATTTTCAGATGTTGATATGTAGATCACATGTGATTTTCAAATCATGTTACTTATCAGAGGTTTATTTGTTACTTATGAGAGGTTGATGTGTAGATCACATGTGATTTTTTACACGCTCCTTGTATGTCTAATTAACATCATTTGATTCACAAATCGCATAGATTTGAGTACATTCTTGATAAGCTTTTCGATAATATTTTTGCCTTATAAATGTGTGTTCTTAATACATTTTATAACATTTTAAGTATATTTAATATTTATTAATTTTTACAACCGGATATGTAAATCAAATGTGGCTAGATCTCAAATCACTTAAATCATGTTCTTATGTACCTAATATTGTAGTATGTGCTTTACAAAANTTGGACCTGCAAATAAAACCAAAACCTTCAAACAAATTACTAAAGAAGATAACAAATTAACATTCAATGAATGTCTCAATTTAAGTAACAATCTATAAATTAGAGTTGCAATTCAAGTAACGATCCATAACTAAATAAAACTAATAATTTGTTGAAAACATAGAGTTACATCCAAATAGAATTGCATCCATTTTGGATCTTTTGGAAAGTTAAAATTACATCACAAAAAAATTGCAACATTGCTCAAGTATGCATGACTTGTGTAGTCAATTTTCCATTTGGATCTAACGAACATGTCATTATGGTGTGACTATTATCAGTCTTCTTTCCATAACAACGACATTTCTTTTCTTAGCTTCGAACTTGGGGTTGATGTGTAAACATGTTTCTCAGTGATTCCAAAATCTTTAGGCCAAGATCTTCAATTAAGTTTACTTTCTCTTCCTCAAATTTCAACGATTCCATGAACATATTCCACATAATTTTGTTGAAGATTTTGAAGTCGGTTTCATCATATATATATCAGCTCATAAGTCTGTCATATAATAAAAGCTTTATGAAAAATCACTTATGATTTACGCCAAATCACCTGTGTTTACGCCAAATCAACTGTGTAAATCACTTGTGGTTTGTAAAATCATTTGTGATTTTGGCCAAATCACTTGTGATCTAAGCCAAATCACTTATGATTTAAGCAAAATCACTTGTGATTTACGCCAAATCACTCGTAATTTACCCAAAATCACTTGTGATTTGCCCAAAATCACTCGTGATTTACTAAAAATCACTTTTGATCCATGAAAAATCACTTGTGATTTACGCCAAATCACCTATGTAAATCACTTGTGGTTTTGTAAAATCACTTGTGATTATGGCCAAATCACTTGTGATTTACACCAAATCACTTGTGATTTACGTAAAATCACTTGTGATTGTACGTAGAATCAAATGTTTGTGAGAAGTAATACCTTTTGCGATACCTTTTAAGTGAATTGCCAGATTCAAAGTCGGTAGGTGTCGTGAAAGCGTATATCAAAATTTGTTTTAATCACATATAGACATAACTAATGAGATTTTATACATGTACACTCGTTTTACGATCGCATGTGATTTAATGCATAATCACATGTGATTCTCGATACTTGTTAGTTTAATAACATGTAAATTATGATACTTCCAGACTCAATTTTAAACTCTCAACCTGTGCGAAACCCAAATGATTTACTCATGTTTAGTATCACGTGTGATTTCACTATATACTTCATAATAACGGATTCATAATTATAACTAAACAAATTTAACATAATCACATGTGATTTACCTTTAACAGGTTCTAACTGTTTATTTTCATCATCTACATCTGAACATCTGCAACATTCATACCTTCAAGACATTGCTTCAAAATATGAACTCGTTCAACATCTTAAACATACCTCTAGACCGTCTTCTACATTCCAAACTCGTTCCATATCTTCATTGTTTGTAGTTTTGACGAATTTTGAGCTGTAATTTTGTGTAATTGCGTCTGATTTTAAAGATTTTGTAATGAAATCGAGTGTAACTGAATGATTTTCAAACGAAATTTGATGATAGATATCGATTTGATCGACGATTATGATATGTTCGTGTGTGTGTGTGTGTGTGTGGAGAGGTGGTTTTTTTTGCCCTGATTTTGGACCGACATAAGTTGAAGGAAGGATGGAAAAGAAGGAAAAAGTGGCTTTTATATTTGACGAAAATGCCCTCATGTGTAAATTTAAGATCTAATAAGAGCCATTGGATGGAAGTTGAATGGATTGTGGGGATCTCACCATTTGATCCTTGAAAAATATATGATCTTTACAGATCCCACCCCATGAATTGACGTAAGAAAACGGGCGAAAACGTATTAAAACAGACGAAAACGTATAAAAACGTTACGGGTCAAAACCATAAAAAGTGGATCTAAAAAAAAGTTTAGGGACGGTGGATGCAATTTTCGCTAAACCACATGTACCATTTATGTAATTTACCCTAGGGACGGTGGATGCAATTTTCCCAAATTCACTGGGCAAAATGGTCATCACAAGTTTTCACTGCCCATAAAAGATTAAAAAAAACGAAAAAAATGTACTGAAAAGCAAAAAAATTTGTTCGCTACCCAGAAAAATAAATGGTGGCAAGTATGATACTTTTGTAAAACACTTGCCCTTATATATATGTCCTAGGATGTTTTATGAATTTTTTCATTATATTTGGTGTTGATTTACTATTTTAAGAAATAATACGCGATTGTTAGTCAAAACCGACAAGATTCGGAGTTCCTTTTGTAATTTGAGAAAACGAAAACTTAGACTCTAGATGAGTAAAAATGGTATGAATAGATATTCTAGATGACACACAGACCTATCCACAGCAATTTGGATGGAGTCGTAACTGTAAGTAACGAAGGAGATACGACCCCGAAGATATAGGTCATACTTTCTGATTTTTAACAGCTTAGACATACTTGTGCTTTTTTGACTATATAAAATAATTGGTGATGAATTGAGTCAATAGGATTAAATTTTTGGAAAGTAGACTAAAAAATGATGAACCTAGCCTTTTGAACCAAATTGTTTCTTGAGAAAATGAGTGAGAAATAGTTTTCACGAATCAAGGCCATGAAATAATGAAAGTAGACATGTTCGCCTTCGTTTAGAGAATTTAACGAAGAAAATCAGGCTTAAAATGAATTAGGACACTAAAATGAAGTCGGGAAAAACTTAAAAGTTAATAATAAACTTATTTATAGGGCTTCTTTTAAATAACCAAAAACGCGAGTGACCACTTTCGGACCTATTTATAAGGACCTTAGGCTTAGATTCATTAAGAGCGTTTGTTGAACTTTTTATAGCCCTCACGGCATACTTGACACTGAAATTCGAAATGGTCCAATCGAATAAAACACGAAGAAGCTTCGACCTTCTAAACTGGAGCAAAAGTCGTTTTTGAACTTTGGAAAACTTAATACTAAAATGTGAAACTTAAATTTTACTACTTTTTGAGTCATAAAACCTCACTACAAGTATATAAGGGTAATAAAACTTAGACGCATTTAGTACATGTTGCATTTTCGTAAAACGACTTATTATTCTATGTCGTGCTTATGAGTTCCTAGTCATTATACTTACGTTTTACTTTCCAGATACTTAGATTGCTTGATGTGAGTTTCGTAGCCCCATTTTTACTTGTTTTACTACTCGTTTCAACTACTTTGAGGTGAGATTACATGCTCGTTTACTTAAATATAGTACTCATTTACTTAAATACATTACTCATTTTTTTAAATTCATGCTTACTTGAATACAATACTCGCTTTTTTATGGACACAAATACTTAAACATTTACTGATTGCCTAAGTTACCACTATTGCCGTTAAGTCCCCACAATCATGAACCATTAATTACTTGTAAGCACGAATGTTATGAATAGATCTATTGGGTTGACACCCCCGTCCGGGTGATCCCACCAACTGGGTAAACAGATGCATACCATTTGAGGGCATACTAGGTGTTTGACAAGACACCTACAGGGGCATTCATATATTTGTGCAACTCACATATAGAATACGTTAAGGCTTCGGGGTCATGAGCTTAGTGCAGTTGTATTACTTTTCCTATGATATTGTATTTATTATAATGGTAGTACACTGAAATCTAGTGGTCCATAATACTATTTACTTAATGTTAAATCATTATTTTCAAGACATTGTGAGTGACACAATGGTCTCATTTACTTCCTTGACATTGTGAGTGATACAATGGTCTCTAAAACCTTTTCAAGACATTGTGAGTGACATAATGGTCTCTAAAACCTTTTTTTATGATATTGTGAGTGATGCAATGGTCACAAAACTCTTTTTGGTCTACATTACTTTTACTCAATGTTATTCTTTACATATACCTATAAACTCACCAACTTTATGTTTACTGTTTTAGCATGTATTTTCTCAGGTCCTTAGATGCGTTTGCATGGTTTGCACCTGGAGCATCATTACTAGAGTCACATTTTTACAATCTTATCATTTTTAAGATTTATTGTATTATTTTTATACGTTTGGTTGAGAATTCTTGAAACATTGCTTTGTTAAAAATTTATTGATGAGATCAAACTTGTATTTTCAAACGACTCATGTAGAGGTCGTTCAATATAACTTGTAACTTTGTGCTATGAAGTCACGCCTCCGGTTACCTTTCCGCTACGACATTTTGGGCGTATGACAGATTGGTATTAGAGCTATAGTTATAGCGAACTAGGTTGCATTAGTAGGCCTAGACTATAGCTGAAAACCAAAAACAACTTTTAAAGCAACGGATATGTTAATAGTATAATTGAGCTGAATATTTCAAAATTTATTGAACCTCGGTTGAACATAGTCTGATCACCTATCTTCAACTTAGGGACAATGGAACATACTTTGATCACGTATGTTCAACTTAAAATGCATCTTGCAATAATGGGAGTTGTTATATTAGATTTATGTTCGGAGTGACTTTTCACTTACTTTTCGAGAGACGCAAAATTTTTTGTATGTACATAAGCAACGCATACCATAAACATTTGCAGTTATGCACAGTACACTTGCATCACAGTTTTATCATGTCACAGTCACTTTCACCCTGAACCTTGTACTCAATCGATGAATCGGGTTACACCACTAGCCGTTCTAGGAATAACCCTCCATAGCATCTATGAGGAGGACCCCTCGACAGAAGTAAACAATGAGAGGACTACTATACTTTTAACAAGATCTAGAAACATACAATAAGTTGACTTATAACCTAACGGAAGTTTTAGACCTTACGAGGTAATCCAAACCATTATCTCTCGAATAGTCGTCTAATCCTTTCCCATTTTCTTGGAAGTACTAGCTTGTTTTGGTCATAAGATTTATCATAATACCATTGCTCACTAAACAAAACTTTAGAAATGATTCAGACACTTCCGTGTGAGACTATAGATAACAATATACCATGCCTTGACACTGCTTCATCACTGTACAATTTACCCCATTCGTTCCATACAATAAGGTTCATTTGTTAGTATTAAATGTGTTGAATTAGATTATCAATATGCAATAATCCTTATGACATTATGCCTTCTAGGAGTCCTAGATAACTCAGCCTCAAAAATCCATTTTTGATATGACCCCACTCCCACGTCAAGATGCCAAGAGGTCTTGACATACCGAACAACTATTGATGCTCAACTTTCACTTGTAAACAAGATAAACATCCGTCGACATAGTATCCGTTTGATTTATTCATTTCAGGTCACTAGTATAACAATTTAAGTCATGATACATCTTGGTATTGCTTAAGTGATTTGAATGCTTATATCTATGAATGCCTCGCCTGATATTAATCATTGAACACTACTAAACATTGGAAACTAAACTCTGTCCTTAGGCATTTAAAATTTATATAGACGCACATACCCGAAAACACCTTCTTCCTTCATATTTTCACTTTTAAGGGCCTTTCTTTAAAATGCGTTCATATTAATCATAAGACTCGAAGTGATATTTTTCCGAAGTACTTATTCTGATGCGTTAAATTCTTTTGGTCAAACCTTATTAAAACTTTTGTATGTTAAGGTATGTCTAAACATCAATTTTGCTGAATAGTATTATCCATACCATGTTTGAAAACCCGTTTATTAAAATATAAACCTTTTGAGGTCGCATCACCTATGATGAAATCTTGTGGTTCACACAACTTTTACTTAACATTAAACCTATGATCTCACCAACTTTATGCTGACATTTTAGCATGTATTTCTCAGGTTCTTAGACGTATTTACATGCATTGCATCTGAAGCATCATTAGTAGAGTCACATTTTGCGATCTCATCATTTCGAAGATTTATGTGCCTTACTAATAGCGTTTGATTATGCATAAAATTCTCTTCCATTTTGTTGTGAACTTTAAACTTTTCCTTTTGTAAGCTTTTACATTGTAATCAAACTTGTATTTTCAAACGACTCATATAGAGGTCGTTCAATATGACTGATGACTTTTTCCCATGAAAGTCACACCCCGATATCTTCTACTGCGATCTTTGGGGTGTGACACAACCTTAAACAGATGTCGAAAGATCTACACAACTAACACCACTTTCATGGCAGCGGTTCACCATTGTTCACGGCGGAGTTCACACCGACATTTTATAAAAACAACACAAAGCCACTACAACAAACAAGCAAACTACATCAAAACTGTTTGATCAAACACAACTAACCAAGACTATTCTGAAACCGCAACAAACTAAATATGGTAGTGTCTAAACCAAGGTACAATAATAGATCGGTTCGGAATTAAACACTTCGAAAGCCACAAAACACACGAAAAACTACCAAGAACAAAATAAACTGAACAAATTACCAACGGATCTCGACACTAAACGTTGGGATCTCGAATAGAAACACATGTTTTCTGCTGGAGGTTCACGTTTACTAAGCTCAAAAGATATCAAAACGTAACCTAAAACAAACCTCAAAAGATCTACACTAATATATTCCTATTAATAGCTGATCCAAGATTTCTTATAACACAATAAAAATTCATTTGGATAATAGTCCAAGTCCACTTAAAAAAAATTGCCAAGCCCAAAACACTTTACCCTAATCATTCGGTTATATATATAACTCAAAGATAACACCTTCACAACCCTAATCTTATAACATACGCAGTCAAATACACCTTATCTCTCCAAAAGTAAATCTAACTCCGTACTCATCTACATCACATATCCATCTAAACACAACCACTTATAAATGCAGTCACTTTATTTCCTTCTTAAACACATGAGTAGCCACTCAAACCCACATCTTAACTCCTCATTTCAGCTACTCAAATACCAATCACAAACCACAGTTTTGTTATCTCTTATCCATCTAATACACACATAAACAATATCAAACAGGAACTCCATAACATAAAACGCACACCTCCTAAACACAAATGCAACCAACCTTATAACTCCACTCAAATTACACACAAGAACCAAACCCAGCAAGAACGTCTTTCTATTTCATTCTTTTTGATGCAGTTCAAACACCATACCATCTTTTTCTTCTCACTACAACTTCAAGATCTCACAGAGAGGTCTCGGGTAGGTATATGTTTGTGTTTCATTTAAGATATATGATGAGTGTTTGTAAGAACTATAGATATCTTTAATTCTTGTTATGAAAACACACTGAGATGTTGTTTATTTTTCTTTGCATTTTCAAACCGAGTTCAGATTATATGTGGGTTGCTCGTGAGTTGGGGAGTGATGTGAGTTGTTGTAAGTTTATGTCATTGTTTGCTGATCGATGTTGGTTATGGTAGACTGTAGGACAACCGAAATGACACAAATACAAAACATAGTCGTGGCCAGGGGCGGATCTACAGCCAAGACAGGGTATGCACGTGCATACCCTGTGATTCCTCTTGTAGTGTAATTTTTTTAGTGCTGAAGCTTTTGTAGATCAAATTGCCTAGAGTGCATACCCATAAAAACTGGTGTAGAAAAGGTGCATACCCAGGGAAAAAAAATGGGAGAACGGTAAGGAGATAAGCAACCACCAATTATTAGGGTTTTTGTGTTTTGTTGAAGATGACGGGATAAGGCTTTTATTTTATTACTCTCTTTTATCATTGGGTGGTTAGAGGCCCAAATGGTTTTATGACTGCAAATTCACTTTTATAAGCCCATTTACAATTTACTTTGAACAATGTTTAAATTTTTTGATTAAAAAGATCTACATATTAAAGTCTTAAACACGGGTTTTGTCTCTATATATACTAGTTATAATACCTGTGCACGCACAAAGTTTTTAAAATTTTGTTTTGATTATGTATTATTATCGATTAAGAAATTAATCACTTAACATGTTTCAATTGGTTTTATTTGGTGGACTAAAAATACAAGATCATATGTATATATGTTATAATCTACCTACTCCATCATTTTAGGAGAATGCTTTTGGATTAAAAATTATATTTTATTATTCAAGCAAAATCACATGATGATACTTGACTTGTATGAGATGTTATTGACATATACTTTTAGTTTTGCAAACCCATGGGATCAATTTACGATGTGTTGTGGTATTTCTTTTAAGGGTTATTAGACAAAGATGTTACTAAAGTTTGCGTTTGTGTTGTCCTAAGGTAATAAAGTTTCAAAGTTGTCATCCAGGTTACTCAACGTCACGGGTTTGTTTTATGTGTTACTGAACCTTTTAAAAGAGTACACTCAGGTCACTCCCACGGTGGGCAACCTGTTGTTAGCATTTCAGTTTTCAAACATTGACATGTTAGGTCCCTGTGGTTTGTGGTGTATCACGAATTTAGTCCATAATTTTTTGTATCATACATTTAACTATTTGCATCGTTAGTCCTCATTGACTATTCTTAGGTTTTATCCTTTTTCGTCCGTTTTTCTCATGTCTTCATAGGTTTTTATCAGTTTTCGTCCGTTTTTATACGTTTTCATCCATTTTCTCATGTTTTTATCATGTTTTCATATGTTTTTATCCGTGTTCATACACTTTTATTCGTTTTCGTCTATTATTACACGTTTCATCTTTTTTTCTTATATTTTATCCGTTTTCATTCATTTTTATACATATAATATGATGAAAACGGATAAAAATCGTGATTTAAAATCGATACATCATTTCGGATTTAAAATCGATTCATCAATTTTCTTATATTTTATTGTTTTCGTCTATTAAAATATCGCGAGTCTTGATGTAAACATCATTTCGGACAACTTTCGTGTTTTACACTTTTGATGATTCAGACCAGAAAGGAGTCAAAATTGTGATTTAAAATCGATACAGAAACAGACAAAAATGTATAAAAGAAGACGAAAACGTATAAAATTAGATAAAAGCAGATGAAAACATATAAAAACATATGAAAATGGACTACAACGGATAAAAACGTATGAAAATGTATAAAAGCGGATTAAAACGTATGAAAATATATAAAAACGGTCAAATTAACATAAATATAACTTGAATAACAAATATAACAAGTCGCAAGAAGTTGGGTAACGTGGATGACAAAAAATGCATGCCACGTAGGATTTTCACCAGTAACTCTAGGTTACCCAAAACACAGTAACAAATTTAACCGGTCACATTAAGTTGAGTAACCTGGATGACAACTTTGAAACTTTATTAGGACAACACAAACGCAAACTTTAGTAACATCTTTGTACAATAACCCTTCTTTTAATTATATTTTCGTTAAAATATGTAGCATATTTAGATAGCTTTGAATATTGATTCATTTCCTTGATTATAAATAACCATCATACCATGTTTACTAATGTACCTTTTTATTTGGAAAATTATATTTTCATAAGTTTGTGCTATTTACTTCTCTTGTTTGATCATAAAATTACCAAATTAGCATAGATGTTTAAACTATAACTTCTTTATTACATAAAGAGAAACAAAAAAAAGATGTAATTGGTAGAATTCAAATTTAATCTTACGTTTATGTATAATGTATAAAAACAATTTTTCTTTGAGACCGAACTATATAAGGAAATATACTTACTTGTATAAGTAAAGTATAAATGCATGAAAAAAATGACAAAGAGTATATTCGCAAGTTTTTTAGGATTGTTCGAATCCTTACCGACCTTTCACTTTAGTGCAACTTTCTTTACAATTGGCCTAAATCATCAAGGTAAAAGACACCCATATTTTAGACCGTTGGTTGATACCCCTAGTATTATCAATGACATCAAACACCTGCTAAGTTTCATTAACTCATCATTCAAAGACACCTGCTAAGAATTTCTACCATAAAATTCCCCATATAGGCACTAAAATACATCTTTGGTACATTAAAATACATTCATTTTTTTTTATCTAAATCAGCAACTCAGCTTAATTATACGTTTGCATATTTACCAAATTTTGTAATTTTAATGGATAAAAGTCTAAAAACTAATACTAATACTCATGTAATTTTAAAAAAAGTTAATAGTAAAGTATAAGGGTATAAAGTGTAAGGAGTTATTTTTGTTTTTTCTAAAGTTATTAAAAAACATGGAAACTTGTAATTTTACACTTAACTCTACATAAATTATTTAAAATTCAACCACTAAAGTTTTATTAATTACTTCATCTTTTTTTAAGTTTTTGTTTTCATAAATTTGACACTTATATTTTTATGTATTTTTTTTCTTAACCAAATTTATTCACCAAATTTATTAAGTTTGACCAAAAGCAATTTAATTTTGACTTTCTATTGACCAATCATACTGCTTGATTTTGCCTAAATGGCAAAATCGAGCTCTCCTATTAGTCTAATTTTTTTTTTCAATAAGAATCACTCCAAAATGATGGAATTCTTTTATTATATAAAAGATTTAAGTTTGTTTCAATATTTCTTCGTCATGTATACGTCATAAAACGTGATGTTAATCTATATTGATTTGCTTTTACAAAATGTTCTGGTTTTCCTTTTAATTAGGTGTCGGAGTTTTGGTCGACTAGTTAACTCACCAAATTATATAGTACTAGATATGTTCTTATGCATGACTATTAGGATACGAAAAATGACCCCCAAAAAAAACCATAATAAAACCCGAACCGTAACAACAATTGCAACAAAAAAAAGAAAAAAAAATGCTAAATAGTGCATACCCTTCTTCGAAATCTTAGATCCGCCACTGGTCGTGGCAGTGGCGAAGATGTGTTTCAGTGGCACGTGGTTGTGTGGGGGGAAGTGATTTTTTTGGTGTGTTTTATTTTTTGGTTTGGGTTATCGGGATGGAGTAAATATGGTGATGATGGAGTGAATGAGGTTACAATTGTTATGTTACAAGTTTGCGCAGTTACTTTTTTATTTATGAACGTTGTGATAGAAGCTATTAGTAAAGTGTCTTGACTTATTTTGAAATGTGAGACTTCCTTTTATAACAAGTTTGTGTAGGCTTATTTTTTAAATAATTCATTTTATAAAAAGTCTCAAATGTATTATAAAGTAGAATAAATATAAATCGCATATTAATTTGTATTTTTTAAAACTTAAAAATACATTTACACAAAGAAAAATATCGAACAGAAAGCTAAAACTTTCAGGGCCTGTTTGGTTGGGAGGTGTGGAATGGGTATTGAAGTGATGTGACATTTATTGGTTGTTTGGTTGTATAAATTTAGAGAGGGAATGGATTCAAAAATGATAGATTGAAAGATAGGGGTGTTGATGGGTTTTGGTGGGTATTAATATTTTTAATGGGCCCATTTACCCCTCAACTCTCATCTTTTTTTATATTTATTTTAATTAATAATATTTTTTTATTAAAAAATTATTATATAAAATAATTAATACTATTAAAATATTTTGTATAACATATTTTCTCTCTCCTATTTTTTCCTCAAATATTTACCAAATTTTTCAAACTATTCCCAAATCTAAATTCAATTCTAAACCCACCTACAAACCAAACGATTCCCAAATCCAAATCAAATTCTAAACCCACCTACAAAGCAAACTGGCCCTCATTTCTATTTCATCTGTCATCTGTCTTGAAACCCCTCCCACTTTCCATCCTTCCATCTCTTTAGAGAGAGAAATAAAACACAGCACATCATATCATGTAAATCAACTCCTCCTTTGAAGCTAAAAAATAAACCATGGATCCAAATAAAAAACGAGTTGACTCACTCTTTCCCGACGAAGTTCTCGAACGAGTACTGTCACTAATAACAACCCACAAAGACCGCAGCTCAATCTCACTCGTTTCCAAATCATGGTACAACGCTGAACGATGGAGCAGACGCCACGTCTTCATCGGTAACTGTTACTCAGTCTCACCACAAATCGTCGCTAAAAGGTTTCCCAATATAAGAAGTGTCACTATTAAAGGGAAACCTAGGTTTAGTGATTTTAACCTTGTGCCTGATGATTGGGGTGCTGATGTGTTTCCATGGTTGAGTGTTTTCGCGACGGTTTATCCCTTTTTAGAGGAGTTGAGATTGAAGAGGATGGTTGTTAGTGACGAAAGTTTAGAGTTTTTAGCGACGAAGTTTGTTGGCTTTAGAAATCTGTCGCTAATGAGCTGTGATGGGTTTAGTACTGATGGGTTGAAAGCTGTTGCTACTCATTGCAAGTAAGTGTTTTTTAGTGCTTATGTTGGTTGTACGGTACAAGTATCTGATGGGTATGTTGCTAATTTTGTTAAAGTTTGAATCTTGATGTTGAATTACTTGAATCTTATTTTGACTTAATTTGATGAAAGTAGGTCAAATTATTATTTATTTTTTTAGAAAGTTTGGTTTTTATTCTTGATTCTGAAGTTTTATTCGATAAAAATGAAATCTTGGCTATGTTGAGAGTTGATTGCTTAATTAAGTTTTTTGTATGGTGACACATGTGATTAGTATTGTTATTGACTTTGAAGAAACTAGATCAAGTTTAAGTTGTTATTTTATTTTGATTTTTTGCATAAAGTTTGGTCTTTTATACTTGATTATGAAGTATTGTTTGATAAAAATAAGATCTCAAGTGTGATTATTGCCTAATAAGGTTTCTTGTTTGATGACATTTTTAGAGATGTAATTAGTACTATTATTGACTTTTGAAGAAACTAGATCAAATTTGAGGTTTTCTTTTTCTTTTTTTTTTCTTGTTTTACATAAAGTTTTGGTTTTGTGTTCTTGATTCTGATGTTTTGTTGGTTAAAAATGGAATTTTGATTCTGTTTGGGGCAAAATAAGGAGTATTATTATTGACTTTAACGAAACTAGATAAGATTTTGTTTCTATATTCTTGAGTCTGTAAGTATTGTTGGATAAAAATGGAATCTTGATTGTGTTTATAGCCTAATAAGTTTTCTTGTTAGTAACTTTTTGAAAATATAATTAGTACAAATTATTGACTTTGAAAAAACTAAATCAAAGTAGTTTTATTTTTTTTTGGAGAAAATTGGAATCTTGATTGTGTTGATTACCATATTTGGTTTCTTTTTTGATAACAATTGTGGATATGTAATTTGTATTATTTAATTACCCAATGAGTCTTTTGTTTGATGATAATTATAGAGATAAATTATTGATACAAACATTTTTCCTAAATTATGTTATTGGTGTTACTGTCATAACCTAAAACGAAAAGTATGGTATTTTTAATGGATAGGAATGAAAAGGGTAAAGAAAGCAAGATATTTGCATGTTGTGTTTGATTTGGCTGTGGAAATTAATGGGAGACTGCCTTTAGAAGATTGGGTATGATGTGTATACAAAAAGATCATGTCTTTGTGTTTCATTTAGATGATAGAATTAATATGAGTGCCTTTAGAAGATTGGGTTTCGTTTGTGTATAAAAAGATCATGCCTTTGTGCTTCGTTTAGCTCATAAACCTAATGAGTGTGTCTTAGAATATTGTGTATGATTTGCTTATTTGTGCTCATTTTTTTGGACGGACATTTTATTTTGGGCTACGTACAAGTTTTATAGAATAAATTATTTTACATTTTACAATGATTTTTTAAGCTTAGTTAGTTATAAACGGATAATTTTTTTTAACAAGGTAAAACAAGTATGCAACCCAATATTCGGAATTACCCTATGTTTAATTTTGTTATCAGTGGTTAATTTTTTAAGCTTAGTTAGTTTTGAGTGGAAACTGAGGTGGTACTACTTTATGGTTTCTTTTTCTTTGCCTTTTTATGTTGTTGCTTTCATGATTGTGACATTTGACCTATTTAATGGATGGCATGTTCTTGATGTCATTCTCTACAGAACAATCTATTAATTGGATGATCAAGTTTGAATCTGATTTGATATATACATACTAAATTAATGAATCATTTCGTTTGTTTTTCACCTACCTTCACATGCCAATATGAGGCTTCTTGTTTAGCATTTTCTAAATGGCTGTATGCATTTGGAGGAGCCAAGTTCCCTATCTTGAGTATGTGGACAATTGAATATTTGATGGTGTCTTTAGCCGTTTATCTTCTTATGGACTTGAGTCAACTCATGATACATATCAAACACGAAAAAGTGATCTGTGTAGAGTGTAAACTTTATTTGATTATGCCCATGAATATATCTTGTAGGGACACAATTGTCTTCATAGTCAAGTTGGAATATCAATGATTTATTGGGTTCTTTTAGCCATTTAGTATTTGTCATAGACAACTTGCTACTTGTATAAAAAACGTGTATTAGACTTATGGTCAACTCATTAAACGTATCAAAACATGAACAAGTTATTTGTATGGATGTTTGTTTGAAAATGCTTGAAAATCATTTCTTATTGAATAATTTGGAAAAGATGATAACTTATTGGGTTTTTAGCGGTTTAATATTTGTTATAGACAATTTACATGTGTCGAAACATGGAAACATTTTATGCGCAGACTTTTGCTTGATTATGTTTTGAAATAATTTCTTGTAGGAACTTGACAGAATTGGATATTCAAGAGAATGGGATTGAAGATCTTGGTGGCCATTGGTTAAGTTGCTTCCCGGAAAGCTTAACCTCATTAGAAATTCTTAACTTTGCAAGCTTAAACAGTGAAGTCAGTTTTGACGCTCTTGAAAAGCTCGTTTCTAGATGCAAATCTTTAAGAGTTTTAAAAGTTAATCGCAATATTAGCTTGGATCAACTGCAAAAGCTTCTTTTACATGCTCCACAGCTGATGGAGCTTGGTACTGGAACCTTTATGCAGGAACTTGTTTCGGGTCCACTCACAGAGCTGAAAAATGCTTTCAGTAACTGTAAAAATCTACTTACTCTCTCAGGTTTATGGGATGCTACTCCACTTTATCTCCCAGTTATTTATCCGGCGTGTGCACGTCTGACTTTCTTAAATCTGAGTTATGCAACTTTACGTAGTGTTGAACTTGCCAATCTTCTTGCTCACTGTAAAAGTCTTCGTCGCCTCTGGGTAAGTAGCTTCATTGTTAGTGTTCTGGAATTAACTTTTTTTGTTGTTGCAAATAAACAATTGTTTTTGGAAAATATGAAAAAGGTATGCTACTTTTGTGACCAATAAACAATTGTTATAAGTTTATAAAATACCTTCAGTTTGTTTGATTCTTCTTAGAAAGTTGAGGGTTTTTATGGGTGTTATCAAAGTCAGTAACCAAAACAAACTTTTGGATCAAAGTTGCTTACCTATTTATGCAACTAATCTGCATTTTACATCTCTAAAAGAACAATTGTTTGTTGAAGAACAAGTATGACAATTTAGAAAGTTAGTCTTCCTTTTTATTTTTGAATATTCAAACAAGGTGTTATAACAACTTAGAGTAACAGAACCTTTTTTTTATATAGCTTCTTGATACTGTTGGCGACAAGGGTCTAGAAGCGGTTGGGTCCTGCTGCCCATTACTGGAAGAACTCAGAGTGTTTCCAGCTGACCCGTTTGACGAAGAAATGAATCTTGGTGTGACCGAAGTTGGATTCATTTCTGTTTCTCGTGGCTGCCCGAAGCTTCATTATACTCTCTACTTCTGTCGCCAAATGACAAATTCTGCTGTTGTCGCTGTTGCCCAAAATTGCCCGGATTTCACTCACTTCCGCCTCTGCATAATGACCCCAGGTCAACCAGATTATATAACCAAGGAGCCAATGGACGAAGGTTTTGGGGCTATAGTGAAAACATGTACCAAGATTCAAAGGCTCGCAGTCTCTGGTCTCTTAACTGATCGGACATTCGAGTATATAGGAAAGTACGCCAAAAACCTGGAAACACTTTCTGTTGCTTTTGCTGGAAGTAGCGATTTGGGTATGGAGTATGTATTAGGCTGCCCGAAACTGAGGAAGCTGGAGATACGAGACTGCCCGTTTGGAAATGCTGCTTTGCTTTCGGGTTTGATGAAATACGAGTCAATGCGATCCTTGTGGATGTCTGCTTGTAATGTGACTATGAATGGGTGTAGGGTGTTGGCTAAACAGAGACCTATGTTAAATGTCGAGGTTATAAAAGATGAAGAGAGTGATGATAGCCAGGCTCATAAAGTTTATGTCTATCGAACTGTTGCTGGACCACGAAGGGATGCACCACCTTTTGTTCTCACACTCTGAGTTCAACACACTCCAACTTGGTACCCGTGGAGTAACTTAAATATCGAAGAACAAGCTATAAAGTCAGCTTCTTAAAGCTGGCACCTTTTCTGGTGATTCGCCAATGGATTCTGGATAAAAGGCAAATCTGAGTCGTGGAATTTGGGGGAAGCCACTGAGAAGTGACAGATAGGTCAAGAACGTCATGATGGTTAGAATTTTAAGCCCATAAGGGATGAATAAGATGTTGTATATACGTCAGATTGTGGTCAAGGGTAAGACTTGTATTCTTTCTTACTTTCATTTCATAAGATTATTAATTTCATGTTGTAGTTTATTAATGACTGATGATGAACTATATGCCTAATAAGCTTCTTCCCGCTTTATATTTTATTTGTTAGAATCCACGATGTCTTTGTGTGACTCGTTTTCGAGCAGTTTGCATCTAGGATAAAGGTCTAGAACCATCTATTTTTGGCTGCACAGGAAGCCTACGCGGCTACGCGATAACAACTCATGGTTCATCTCATGAGGTTATGCTCATGTTTGGCCGTAGACGAGTTGTCATTTTGTTGAGGGAGAAACCATATAGCGTTCACAGCCTTGTTGGCTTTGCCATCACCATCTTTGTACACTGAATTCGTAATCAATCATGAAGAATAGAGGAACAAGAGCATACATGCCTCTTTAAGAAGCTCTTTAAAGTCGACATAAATCCTCCCTGGCTGTCAAGAAGCTAGTTTCATTTTGGTTCACTTAATACGTAAAGAAATTTTTTGTAGTGCATGTTTGAAAATTACTGGGTTCAAGGTTTTGGTACTCTAGTTTTCTCAAGTTCTTTTTGTTTTGTTGCCAAAGATGTTTGAACATAATCAAGTTTATGGCAATACAGTATAAAGTCCCAACATCCAGGTTTTA
Source organism: Artemisia annua (assembly GCA_014162995.1). Classification (NCBI taxonomy): domain Eukaryota; kingdom Viridiplantae; phylum Streptophyta; class Magnoliopsida; order Asterales; family Asteraceae; genus Artemisia; species Artemisia annua. The sequence continues at coordinate 3,727 of LBNU01001600.1, read as the reverse complement.
GGTTCTGTTTTGTAAATAAAATCAAGCAGTATCACTTAGGGAAATCATAAGGTATCACATTATGTAACTTTCTTTGGAGCAGTTTATGTTCCTCTGACAATGTAGCTTCAGTTTTTGTGAAAGAAAGGTAAACCGAAAAGTATGAAACATATATGTAAACCTTGAAAACAGGTTCATGATCAGAACTATCTCGTTGAAAGTTTAGAGGTGACGTAGGAAACTGAAACGACAAGGATGTAAAAAGTTATGGACAATTTCATGTTCATCATCAGATATGTTTTAAGTATTAACTTGTTCAAGAGACACGAAAAAGCTGCTTAGAAACCATTTTCTTAAGGCTAGAGTTTAGTTTAATCCTTTGTTTCTAAATATTGTATCATCTCTAATTTTTTAGAATACTTGGACTGATTTTCTCGAATACTTTTAGACTGATTTAAAAAGATCCTGTGTGTAACAGTCGATATTCAGACTTGGTGTATGGGACTTGGTGTATGGGACTTGTGGTTCTCAAGTAACCCTCTCGTTATGGGTTTGATTTCTGCCTGCTATATAAGACCTATCTACTGATTCTTAACTTGGTCTTAGTATGGTTCATAAGTGTGGTTATTATGGTATAGATGGAAGTTAAGTTTGTGGGGACTCTTGTTCAAAACCCCATACACACGATGCTATACACCTTGGGTACTTTTGATTCTATCTTTGTGTTGTTATGGCGATTGTGGTGGATGTGTTTGTGGTGATTGTACTACAACCAGATTGTAGTGTTGCAAAGATCGCTTGGAGTACTATGTGGACTCTTCATGGAAGTTAATGATCGCCAGAGTGTTTAGAAGGCTCAGGCTTATGTCTTGAGTAGTAATGTCAATGTCATTCATGTACTTATTCCAATTAGTGTAGTTCAATTTTATTATAAGTTATAAGAATCGTGTGTCAGTTCTTATATGAGACGCTCTGTAAGTGTCCTAGGGACTGCAGATGAAGGAGTGTCACCCCATACCCGCTTGTATTCAATGTCTTCTTTTGGTTAGATGTACTTTACCCGGGTACAAGATTTTCCCCTTTCCAAAAAAAAACAAAAAAAACAAAAAAACAGTCGATAACTAATATAACGTGCAGTATACGGTACGAGTAGTGTTAATATAATGAATGACGTCATAGTCCTACCCGGTCACGGACGCCGCTCGGTAACAATATGCATGCGACTACCGCCACAATGCGTGGGCCGTAACTGCATCGTGACATGCCCGTAGCTCCGGACCCACGAGTGCCCAAAGCCAATACGTATTTCAGTGGAACCACGAGTTGGTGATATCTTCCTAAACTAGGAGCGATATTTACCAATATCCGAATATAGGCGGACACGCCTTGGGTAAGGAAGCAAGTAACCCTTATCGGTTCACACGACTATAAATAGAGGGCGACCCTAACCTCGCCAAAAGGTACGATTCAATACGCAATTCCCACCTCCTAAACCTAAAATCACGATTACTTACTCTCACGCCGGAGGATCAATCGGGGGAAAACAATACTCGATAAGCCTAAGCGGTGTGTTCTTGTTTTCTCTTAGAGCGCAGGTTCCCAAGCATTAACACATCCACATTGGTACTCAAGCCAAGCTTGGGCCACTTTTGTATCAACCAAGTGCGCATCCGTGGGACCTAAACTAAAGACTTTCCAAAACAGACTAGAATACAAGATGAGTCAACTGCGACCTCCAAACGACCACCTGAGACCGGTCACTGGAAACTAGTGGAACGCCCAACAACCGCACTGATTCCGAGGACAACCGCCCAACAACCGCAGGAGGAGAAATCTCATAGTTCGAGCATGTCCTAACCACCACGTGATCTTCAAGCATACAATATTGTTTGTAGTATCAAACACCACAAACCACATCCACCCACACCCATTCGCCATAACAACACTAAGATAGAATCATAAGTACCCAAGGTGCATGGCATCGGTGTGTATGGGGTTTTGAACAGGAGGTTCCCCACCAAACTTAACTTCCACATAGCGTACCACAACCCAATCACACCGCATAATAAGCCCGCAATACAAAGGGATCACCCGAATTGGTTAATCTCCTTTTCTATGTGGATTCTTCATGGAAGTTAAAGTGAATCGCCAGAGTGATTTAGAAGGCTCAAGTGTTATTCTTGAGTAGTAATGTCATGTCTTATGTACTTATGTCATTAGTGGTAGATTCATTTTATTGTAAGTTATAAGAATCGTGTGTCATTCTTATATGAGAGTCTGTAAGTGTCCTAAGGGACTGAGATGAGGGATATCACCCTCATCCATTGTACTTCAGTGTTTATTGGTTAATGCATTTTACCGGGGTACAGGATTATTCCCCTTTACCCAAAAAAAATATATAAGCAATGGATATGTCGGTTTGAATATCCCTAACAAACGATTTAGGGAATCACCAAGTGAACCACCGATTTAGGGAATCACCAAGTCTTTGCACTTGAAAAAATATTTTAGAAAACGTCTCTCTCTATGGACAAAAAGGCGATTTGCTAAACCCTTGCTGCCTCTCATCGTTTTCCACCTTTATCCATCTAATTCTTGTGTTTTTTGCAATGATTTGTTGAGATTCATTGATTAACATTCGTGTTCTTCAATAATTTTACCATTCTTGTTGCTTAAATCACATTAGTTACTGGATTTGGTGCCTTTACTTTTAGGGTTTAGCAAATCGTTCTTTTGAAACCCTTAATCCCTAATCGTTTTCTCAATTAACATCTTCAAACCGTGTGAGATCTCATATTGTTTGTTAGTTGTTCTTGGTTAAATCTGTTAGGTGTTCGACTTTTATCCCTAAACCGACTTAGGTTTATTCCTAATCGGTTTTATTCTTTTTTAAGGGTTTCGTTATTCCTTAATTGATCTATTCATTAACCGACCTACTAATTGCTTATTTAAAGTCGGTTCTTGATATGTTTTCCTTTCTTGTTAAACTAGAATTTCGATAAAAAGAATTTTCTATTTCTTTTAATCTCGTTCTTTATTACATTTAAGCTTTAAACAACTTTTCGTAGTATAAACAAAAACCAAATCTCATCTTTCAAACTTATTCATCTCACATAACTCACGACTCGAGTGACAAGATCAATTTCAACCCTCGTTGGGACAACGATCCGTGTTTAAGCTTCACCGCTTGATTCTGCCATGATCAATTTTTGGCGTCGCTGCCGGGGAGCGGTTGATAAGATTAAGTCATTAGATTGTTGAGTATTGTGTTTTGAAGAACCTTCTTTTAGAAGTTATCGTTTTTTATAAACATAAAAACAACTAAAAATTATAAAACCTATAAAAACCAAAAATATTTTCTTTTTTCTTTTATAAAACATAAAAACCAAAAAGATTTTCATTTCAACTTACTTTTTCAATTTGTTTCACTTTGATTTGTTTCAATTTGTATGAACACTCGTTCTTCTTATAACGAGCTTTTTCCACCACTTCCTAATCCCGAGAGTCTTCTACGACGTCCAAACCGAGTTAATTCTCCAAATCTCGAGGAAATGAATAACAACAACAACAACGGTGCACAAGCCAACGGGGCTCCCAACGGAGGAGATCCCCAACTTCTTCATGATTTACGTCCAATGGAGGAACAACTCCAATCACCTTTCCAAGGTGTGAGGAGAGCCATCGTGATTCCCGATATTCAAGCAAATCACTTTGAAATCAATCATGGATGGGCACATTATAAATCCCT
>LBNU01001597.1:0-13834 GCA_014162995.1 Artemisia annua | reverse complement strand
TTATGTTGAAACCAACATAATACAAGAAGAACTAAAGAAATATAAACCGAAAGCTACTTGAAACAAGAGGTTATTGTTAATGCGAACATGTTTTTAGAAATACTTAAGTAGTTAAGTACACTAGTAACATTATATGCTTAGCACGAATTTGAAAGTTGAGGCATAAGACGAGTTCTAGTACACGTACGATAATGGTGCATTTGAAAAAGTGCGCATCCATTGCAAAACAAGTGCTGTTTACTACCAAAACTTAAGCGGTTTTCGACCAATTTCATAACTTATAAACTTGTAAACTCTTGTAAATTTTATAACTTGTGTAAATCATCAAACTTATTTGAAAAAACGGACGAAAACAGATAAAAACGTATGAAAATGGATTAAAATGTATGAAAACGTGAAAAAAAAACTGACAAAAACATGTAAAAACGAACGAAAACTGATAAAAACGTGAGAAAAACGGACGAAAACGGATGAAAACGAAAACGTGAAAAAAACGGACGAAAACATGTAAAAACGGACGAAAACGGATTAAAACGTGAGAAAAACAGACAAAAACGTATAAAAATGGACGAAAACGTAAATCAGTTAGGAGATGTATGGTGGATGATAACGGATGACTAACGATGCAAATATTTTCGCTTGCGTTAGGAGATAACGGAGAATAATTTGCATCGTTGGTCCTGATTGGCTGATTTTACTAATGGAGGGATGGTTTTGTGCCAAAAAAAACCACGAGGATGTAAAGCGAAACACGAGACAAACCACAAGGATGTATTCTGGACTTTNAAAAAACATCGTTTTCTTGAATAACATTAAATGAATAACATAAATATAACGTCTTGAACTATCCTTCTTCGTCAAGAGGTAGGGCCATACCAGTCAATATTTCTTCTTCAACCTATTCCAGTTCGCCTTCGAGTGGTGAGATATGTTGAATCCTTTCAATGTCATTGATGTAGTCTTTCAAACAAATGCAAGTTTCCACCGACACCGGAGTGAGTTTTGATCTTCTCGGTGATATAAGGCTCCCACTAGTCGAAAGGCGGATTCCGAAGCTATCGTACTTGCTTGGACTGTTTGTAGGTCACGGACCATGGCGGCTAAAACCGGAAATTGAGATTCCCGTTCTTTCCACAAACCCAAAACATCCAAACTTTGAAACTCTTCAATTGTCATTTGAAACAAGTAATCGGATCCTTGGTACCTTTCGAGCTCGCTACTAGGGGTGTTACCTCGAGCTCGTTTTGGATTCTCATTTCTTAGAAGATTATACATTCGAATTGACTCATTAGTACCATGAGAACTCGAACCCGCCTCTTGATGCATAGTATGGATATCTAAGGAACTTGAGCCATATTTAGTTAAATAAATTTGATACATATTTTCAAAAGCATTGTAAAAGCGATCAACTTGTCTAGAAACATAGCCCGATTCATCATTAAACAAACCCAAATCATAACCAATGGTAGAAATCAAAGCCTCAACCTCGGTTCGGTTTAGAACCGGGTTCAAAGCGGCAACACTATAACGCAAGGCAATTCTTCAACAAATCTTTTAAACTTGAATTTCATCGGTCTCACCATCTCTCTAAATAAATCACTTTTCGATTCAACCTCCTCTAACTTTGAAGCCATTAAATAAAGTTGGTTTAAAACTAAATAACTTGTAGGATAGTAAACTCCCGACAACAAAGTAGTAGCATTTTTAAAAACTTCAAGCATTTTAGTAACAACTTTTATTTTTTCGTGCAAGTTGTTCATGAAACACTTTTAAAGTATCTTTTTGTCGTAAAACACTTTCAAGCATCAAACAAGTGGAACTCCATCGGGTAAGTACGTCCTAGTTCGGACCTAAACAAAGGGAATTTGTTCTAGCACAAAACTTGATATAGTTATGATATCATATATTACTACTAAAAATATCTTTCAACACATTTTTAAAGCAATTCTTGTTGACCTGATAACATTTAACCCGTCTTGCACAACCAAATTAATGATATGTGCTACACATCGACTATGAAAAAAGTCACCTTTGTAAATCAATTTGTGTTTATTTTTAAAAGTCAATGGCATTGGTGTTGTTCGATGCATTATCGAAAGATATAAGAAAAAAAAGAATCTTTTCTTGTAAATTACATGTTTGGATGATTCAATCTAATAAGATAAAGATTATCGCCAGGGGTATCCAAACAATTGAAACACAATCGTACGCTTCATCATTATCCACGTTTTGGGATTTACCCAATGAGCGGTAACACAAAGATACGCATCCGGTGAACCGGATGGAGCCATCCAAACATCACATGTTAAATTTACACCGTTTTTTAACGCTTGAAATCCTAAAATCATTTCTTCTTTAGCCATTTTCCACATTTTTATACAATCACGTCTAAGGGTCATTTGACTTACATGGGTATATTGAGGTTGAAGCGTATCTTGGATAAGCGAGGTCATTCGCTTATTGTCGAAGTGGTCAAAAGGCAAGGTTTCTTATATCAAAAATTTCACCATCCTATCACGAACCCGATCCACCTCGTATACAAACAACGATCCATGAACCTCCATTGTTGTTTAACTAGAACCTGACGCCGCTTTAACAACGGGACAACTTTTCCTCATATGATTTTCAATGTACTATTCGAGTCATGTCTGAAGAAAAAAAAACCCCATATTGCTTACATCTCTCTCTTTTCAAACTGTCCGACATCAAACACAAATCGAAGTTTACCTAAATTTCCGAATTTCTAATCATCGGTAAGATAGAAACCATTTTTGGATCGGTTAACGGAAGATTGAGATTGCCCGGATGCCCTTTTTTTAGAGAGTTTTTTTTTTGTTATTTTTTATTTATTTATTTATTTTTATACGTTTTTAGAGAGTGTTTTGTGTTTTTTAAAAGTGTAATTTAACCTCAACACTTAACACATTCACATACTACAATTGGGTATTTAAAGGCTGTTTTTTCTAGTAAAAAAAGAAAAAAAAGAGATTCAAAATTTGAAAAAAAAGTGGTCAAAATGTGATTTTTTGGGGTGGGACAAAAGCTGATTTTTTCAGCTATTCAATGCTGTCATAGGGGCTGCCAAAAGGTTGTCACAATGGGACAAAATATTTTCAAAAAAAAAAGCTGTCAAAATGCATGTCCAAAAATCATTTTTGAAACCGGTTTCTAAACCGGTTTTTGTAACCGGACCGGTTTTTGTAACCGGACCGGTTTTAACCGTCTTCAAAACCGCCCAACCAAGAAAACTATAACCGGTTATAAAACCTCCGGTTCGATTCAAGGGAAACCGGTTTTTGAGAAAACCGGTTTCAGTATTTTTTCCCGATTCAGTTCATGAACCGGCTTTCTTTTGCATCTCTACCTGAGCCTAGGGGTGTTCATGGTTCGGGTAATAAACCGAATAAACCGAAAACCGAACTGAACCGAACCGAAAAAAATCGAACCTAACCGAATTTGTCAAAACCGAACCGAACTAAAAGTTCGGTTTTTGGTTTGGATATGGTTTTGGCTATCTGAACCGAAAACCAAATTTATATAAATATATATATTTTTATATATTTATATTATTATATATATAGAAAAAGACCAATAAATTTTTATCCTAATATAAAAAATATTTTTTATGCTTGAAATAATTTATTTTTGCCAAAAATCTATATAATTAAATTAAAAAAATATATAAATGATGTAATCCAAGTACAAAATTCGGTTTTCGGTTTTGACCCATAATCGAACCGAACTTCGGTTCGGTTCGGTCACAGATATTTTCGGTTCGGTTTGGTTTTCGGTTATGACCCAAAAAAAACCGAACAACCCGAAACGAATAAACCGATTAACCCGAGAACCGAACCGATGAACACCCCTACCTAGAGGTGCAAATTGGCGGTTAAAACCGGTTTTCGGTTTTGGGAAAACCGGTTCGGTTTTATCGGGTTTTTCGGAATCGGTTTTTTCAGTTATAAATGTTCGGAATCGGTTTTTTTCGGTTATAAATTTTCGGAATCAGTTTTTTATCGGTTTTTTACCGGTTCGTGTAGGTCCAAAGATTTGGATCTTAGCAGCCTTTGTAAGACAATAGACACCTTGGATAAATCCAAACTATCTATATGAGAAACTCTAAACAATGTATACTTGATGTTAATGCGGAATGTTAACACAAGCAGTAAGAACAACACAGAGAATTACTAACTTTGTATTCTATTAATTTCTTGAAAACATGGCATTTTGCATAATGCCGTAGGGTTACTTTTATACTATAAGGAAACCCTAATTCTACAAACGTGTAAAGGATGCATGCATATCTTCTCCTAAGACATCTAACCGTGTGCATATCCTTTCCTATAATATCTCCTAAGATATCTAACTTGTTCAGCAAAATAGACTTAACTGAACTAACATAAACAGACTTAACTAATGCTGGCCAGACTTAACTTTGTACTGGCAGACTTAACTATCTACCCGACTTAACTAGACTATTCAGACTTTTAAGTCTGTTACAAATAATTCCCAACAATTCTCCCCTAACTTGATCTTCATGCTCCATGATCTTCAAGTTCCTTTCTTCAGAAATGCCTTGAGGATTTTTGAATGTAAGCTCCATTGGAATTATTTTGAGCTGCAACTTTTGTTGAATCTTGAGATTTCTGCAGCAATCTTCAAATCTTGAGTACCATCTGATCTTTGCAGCAACATTGACAATATGTACATCAAATCAAAAGTTTCATACTATTCTCATCACTTCCAGGTGTGTGAACTCCTGTGAGAGGTGAATCATTGAAAATTGAATGGATATGATGTCTCTTTACCAGATAGCCATCACTTCTGGAGTAGCCAATGTTTTAGTATAATACTATGGTACATTGATAACCATATGATTTTTAGCAAACCATCAGCTATCAACGGATTTGATATGTCTTTACCAAAAGCCGTTTGCTTTTGGACTAGCCAACTCTTTGATGGAATACAATCATCATCTTGGTGAGTTGATTACCAATTATGGTTTTTCCACTGCCTTTACCACAAGCCACAACCTTGTGGGCTAGTCAACTCTTCACTATAACAGATATGGTGAGTTGAATACCATACAATTTTTGGCAAATTGTCAGCCATAAACGGATTTGAGATATCTTTACCTAGAGCCGTTTGCTCTTGGATTAGCCAGTCCTTATGTGGGTTAGACATGGTGGACTGATAACCATTTGTTGTGTCAGTGCAAGGCACTTCCACTAAGTGTAATGTTCTCACCAATCCATTACTCTGAGAATTCATTCAAACACAGTCAGGAGTTCAAAAATTTATACTCTTTTATACTTTTTCAAAAGATGTGTCTGACTTGCATCTTGATGCAGAAGTCTATCAATCTCAGCATAGCTTGCCTCCTCTTGTCTGGTCTGTTTCTTTGATTTCTTAGGTATAGAGAGTGATTGAGCAATTTGCTTTCCTTCCCTCTGTCTATTGCTTGGTTGAGCAGACTTATCCATTGAACCATACTTATCCATTGAACCAGACTTAACTGCTTCTTTGTCCACAACTCTTTCCCTTAACATTTTTCTTTTCTTCTGACTTTGACTTAGGTTAATGATCAGTTCTGCATCTTCAAGTCTAGGAGAACTAACAGCTGTTTGTGACCAATACCCCCTTGTTTGGATGAATTTTCAGATTCTGCATCTGTAGAAATGAGCAAGGAAATTCCAAGTTCCTCCAAAGCATGCTCCAACCTTTCCACCTTCTTATTTGTCTTGGTTAGCTGTTGCTCCAACCCTTTAATATGATCAAGAAGTGTAGGAACCATCTTCAAAATATCATCTGTACTCAGAATGGGAGACTCTTTATGAGTAGAATGATGTGATTCTGAGGAGCTGAGTTCAAGAGTGTGTACTGGAGCAAACTGAGCATCTAAAGGCCTTAAAGAACCTGCACAAGGGTTAGAGGCAAACAACATAGCCACAGACAGAGGTGTTTCATCCCCTGTAAATCCACTTCTCATATTCCCCAAAACCTTTGCTTTTAGACATTTTACAGGATAAATAGTATTGTTTATTGTCTCAATATTTAAAACCATTTGTATGAAACGAGGGTACATCAAAAACTTATGTTGACTATTCACATTTGACACCATTCCAGTAAAAATCAATTTAGAAAAATTGAAAGTTCTGCCAAGAGCAAGACAGATCAGAGCAGAAGCAATCTTTGTATCAAATTGATCCCATCCCCCACTTTTAGAACTTAAACATTGAAGCAAATGGTGTACTAGGAATCGCCATTGAGGTGAAAGATCACGTTTTAGAAATTTGAGATTTGCACCAATGGAATATCCAATATATTTCATACCCTCAACAAGAAATTTATGTGGCAACTTAAAGTCCCCTGAAGCATCATTTAAATGAAGACATTCTCGAATAGATGCTTCAGTGACAATATAATCAACATTATCAATGGTTGCCCTTAGTTGTGTGATTCCATTTGGAAGAGTTTCAGCAATAGCAGTGTGCCAAAACTGTGTGACCAAAGAATCATAGACAGTGGGATTACAAGTCAGAGCATACCTAATAGACGAATGATTTAAAAAGGTAAGTATTTGATCAAAACCGTGACTTTTTGATGACTTCTTTAAGTAACCCACTTGATTATGTCTAGCACTATATGCAAGCAATGCCATGTTAGTACTGATGAGAGAAGATTTGGACTGGTGAAAAACAGAGTATGGTTGACATTTTGAGAGACTTTTTACTTAATTGGAAATAATGAATAAAGATGAAAAGTAAATCAATTTTATTCACTTATATACCCATTTGATTGATAACGGTTAGATTGAACAGTAAAAAATCATTATGCGAGTGATCAGTCACAACGGTAAAGTATTAATTGCAGATTAACACTACCAGACTTAAAAATAGTCAACCAGACTTAACAACTTTCTCACCAGACTTAACAAGCAATATAACCTTTGATCCAAACTGACATCCCAAGACTAAAATAAGTTGTACAAATGCTTAAGTCCTTGGAAACCTGAAATGATTAGTAAAAACCAAACATATATACATAGCCTGAATGAAGACCAACTAAGCCACCCGTATTAACTCTAAATAACCAGTTTTAACTAAACTTCCAACCAATTACATACTTAACATTTTACCTCCCCTTAAATGTAGCTATGGGTTCATCATACCAATATTGACTACCAAGTAGTTGAACCTTAGTCCATCAAATGATTTTGTTAACAAATCAGCTACATTGAAATCAGTGTGAATCTTTTCAACTTTAATGAGATTTTTCTCAAAACAATCTCTAATAAAATGATGCCTGATTTCTATGTGTTTGGTCCTAGAGTGATATACTGGATTTTTGACAATGCATATGGTACTTTAATTATCAATAAATATTTTAGTATTCATGAAGTTTAGACCATAATCTAGCATTTGATTTTGAATCCATAGTACCTGACCACAGCAGTTTGTAGCAGCCACATACTCAGCTTCTGTAGTGGAAGTAGCCACTATGGTCTACTTCTTGCACTGCCATAAAATCAACCTTCTGCCTAGGAATTGACAACCTCCTGTTGTGGATTTCCTATCAAGACTTGCTCCAACATAATCACTATCTGAATAAGCTTCCAGGTTAAAGGATGACTCCTTAGGATACCAAAGCCCCAAATTTGGTTTGCCTTTAAGATACTTAAAGATTCTTTTCACAGCATGAAGATGTGAAGTCTTGGGATTGAGCTGAAACCTGGAACATGCACATACAGCAAACATAATATCTGGCCTAGAGGCTGTTAGATACATAAGAGAGCCAATCATTGATCTGTAGAGATGCACATCCACATCTGCAGTATCTTCATCTTTAGTTTAAGGCACTCTGTTCTCCATGGGTGTGACTGCAGTTTTGACATTTTCAATGTCAAACTTTTTAAGCATGTCAACAACATACTTTTCTTGTGATATAAAGAGACCATCTGACTGTTGTTTGACTTGCAAGCCAAGAAAGAAAGTGAGTTCTCCCATTGAGCTCATTTTAAACTTTCCTTTCATCAATGCCTCAAATTCTTCACACCAAGCCCTTTTGGTTGACCCAAAAATGATATCATCTACATAAACCTGCACAAGAATAATATCTTTCTTGTCCTTCTTAATGAACAAGGTTTTGTCAATGACCCCTCTTTTGTAACCATTTTCTTCAAGAAATGAAGAAAGAGTTTCATACCAAGCTCTAGGAGCTTGATGCAGTCCATAGAGTGCTTTGATCACTTTGTATACTTTCTTAAGATGAGCAGGGTCCACAAAACCAGGTGGCTGAGAGACATATACTTCTTCTGTGATTTTGCCATAAAGAAAGACACTTTTTACATCCATTTGGTACACAGTGAATCCCATGTAGGATGCATAGGCCAAAAATAATCTAATGGCTTCAATTCTAGCCACATGAGCAAAAACTTCATCATAGTCTATTCCTTCTTCTTGCCTGTATCCTTGGGCCACCAATCCAGCTTTGTTTCTGACAACTACACCTCTTTCATCTCTTTTGTTCCTGAAGACCCACTTGGTGCCAATGACTTTAGCCCCATGAGGTAGATTTACAAGAACCCACACTTGTTGTAACTTGAACTGCAATAGCTCTTCTTGCATGGCTTCAACCCAACTTTCATCATCTAAGGCTTCAGTGACTTTGGTAGGTTCCTGATGAGATGAAAAGTGTACCCGTTTTAAGGGGTCATTTAAGCCCTAATTCGAGTAAATGTGATCAAATATTGCCCTAAATCGTTCCTTTTGTCATTTTAGGTACTTTTGAGAAGAATTCTGGAAAACATGCATATTTGGACGTTTTTGGAGCATAAAAGTGAAGAAAACGACAAAGTCTCTAAAGAAGCTGGATTTCCTACCTGACGGCGTCAGAGTCACAAGGTGACGCCATCAGCCAACGTTGACAAAGGAGTGAAGTCAGATTACACTAGACGTCCTATGAAGAAAACAAGATGTTTTCACCTGACGGTGTCAGGTGTTAAAGAATGTAGGCCGTCAGGTGTTAACTTAAAGAGTGACGGCCCAGAGCAATTTAAAGGGTGACGGCGTCAGAATTAAATCTAGGCCATTCGAGAACCCTAATGACGGCGAGCTGACGGCGTCAGAACCTATAACCTGACGCCGTCAGAATGTAAAATCTATATATATTTTCTTATTTTTCATTCATTAGTGTGGAACTTTTGGTACAAGTTTGGGATAAACCCTAAAGACGATTTTAGCTGTAATTTCAAGGGTTTTTCACCCTTGAAACCTTCATGTTCAATTAAAGATAAGTCCTCACTTAAATTAATCAATATGTCTATGTGTTGGTTAATTATATCTTATGCTTGTCTTTCAATTAACATGCTAGGCTAGATTTTTCTTGTGTTTGCTTAGATCTAATGAAACCTAACTATTAATTATTGGTTGATTGGTGTGTTATTACTTTGTTGGGATGAATGTTTCATCAATGTTAGGCTTAAGAAAACTGGCAATACTCCTATATGGTAACATGCTTGAACGTCTTAAGAAACATGTAACTAAGGCATACTAGGTTATTAAGGTAGTATTTAACGCATGAGCCACTGTTTACAATCCCTATGATTATGTGTACGCATAGTTGTAGGAGGAGATAAGAGCTCATAGAATTGGGGAGATATGTATGCCACCCCATGAATTGTTAAGGAATACACCCGTCATCCACGCAAGTAATACATACACCAATTAACCGGTAAAAGATAGTTAGGGAGTAAGGAAGTCTAAGTAAACACATTTGTCTCCATATAAGTTTTCACAACCACAATAGTTTAGTTATTTTATTTTTATTGCAATTGTAGTTTTTGGGTTAGTTGACTAGCAACTAATTCCGCCCACTCCTCCAAAACCCGAGATTTTACTTGCTTTCCATAAAATATAAAAATACAAAAATAATCTTCCTTCACCTTTAGACCTTTTAGAGTAGTTTTTCTATCCTAACGAACACTATTCCCTGTGAGAGAACGATCAATCCCCCGTACTTACCACTACACTATACTACACCGACCAGGTACACTGCCTGGTGGGATTGCAAGCTTCTCAAGATCCCTTGAGAGGTAAAACCTGTTGCGTGGTAGCAATCCCACGCACATCAAGTTTTTGGCGCCGCTGCCGGGGAATAGTTATTGTTTAGGTAGAATTTTTTATTTTATTAGGTCTACTCACTAGATTCCTTTCTAGTGAGATTTTTATTTTATTTTTCTAGGATTTCTTTAGTCTATCTTTTTCCCAATTCCTCCGCTTTCATCTTCCTTGGCCAACATGGTAAACGAAGATTTTTCCAACTTTAGAGTCACTAAGAGTCGTAGTTCATTAGGAAACCTCATCCAACCTTATGCAGAACCTGAAAGGGAAATGCATAGGTTGAGACAACGCCTTTCAATGTCTGAACCAATTGGTATCGCCCTCAATTTTGATGACGCCCTTTCTGAGGAAGAATCCAATCCCCATACCACACCCTCTAGCCCTCAATCTCGTGCAAATGAGGAACTTCTGGCAAATCCCCTTCCCAGGTGCCTCAAAGATTATTCATCCCCTACCCCTCGCGGTTTTTCCAATGCTATTGTCTTTCCTAATGAACACACAGATGAGGTCTTGCGTGCAACCGATGTTTGGCTTGTCCAAAATGTATGCAAGTTTCACGGATTGAAAGCCGAAGATCCAATCCAGCACATCAAGGACTTCCTGAAAATAGTGGACACCCTCCATACGGACGGGGCCACTAGAGATACCTCCCGGCTACGATTCTTTCCTTTCACCCTCTATGAGAAAGCCAAAGATTGGTATAACAAACTTCCCTCAGAATCCATCTTCACATGGGAACAACTTATCTCAAAATTCTATGAGAAATTCTTTCCCATAGGAAGAACTTCAGCATTGAGAGATGGAATCCTCCGCTTCCACGTGGGACCAGCAGAGCCTATCCACGAATCTTGGATTAGATTCAAGGATCTAATTAGACAAGTCCCCCATCATGGCATTGAACTCTGGTTCCTTGTACAAATCTTTTACGATAGCGTCTCTAAAGACGAACAAAGGGGAATCAATAACTCGTCAAGAGGAAGGATAGCCAACTTAAGTGCCGAGGAAGCATGGGACAGAATTGAGGAATATGCAATTGATCAAGATGATACCTGGGATGAACCCGATTCGATCATGAGCATTTCCAAGACCATGGAAAAGACTCCTTTTGTTAGCCGGCTGAGTAGGTTGAATGAACAAATATCTTATCTAGACAAGTCACAACCAACCAAACGACTATCAAACCCATACTTGATCTGTGATCAATGTGGCGGCCCGCATGAAGTGGAAGAATGCGAGGAGCATACCACCACCGAACAAGCATGTTTGTCGAGCCATGACATCTTTGATGATCCTTTCCTCTTAACTTTCTATCAAAACAACGATTTTACCCCTTGGGGAAATCTTGTGAGAAATGAGGGAGGGGTAGAACATCCTGACTAAAAAGTTAGGAGCACTTTTGAGGATGATCTTGGACATTTCATGCTTGAAAAGGATCTGTAGTTAAAAGGCCTCAACAACCTATTCACGAGCCAACAGAATGACACAAGAACCAAATTCGCAGAACTCGACGCCATTCTTGATGGGCTCGGCAAACCTCCAACAAATCAAAGAGATCCTTTACTCGCCATCACCACTCGTGCTGGAACAACTACTAAGGATCCAGCTTACCCAACCCCACAAACCAATGTCACGGAACCCGACACACCTCATGAAGAGGAGGTGATGTGAACAATGAGACCCCTGAACAACATCCTCCGGTGACCTCCCCTTCACCTACTCCAACCAAACAACCCGTTAAAGTCCCATATCCATCCCGCCTCAAGAATCAAAAGGCTGAAAATGACAATAAGCGATTCTTGTCATATCTAAAGGACTCAGTTGTTACCATACCTCTTCTTGATGCATGTTACCATATGCCCAAATACAGTACATACTTCAAGAAGCTGCTTACAAACAGAAAAAAACTCGAAGGTCTTGTGACCCTCGGTGAAGAATGTTCTGTGGTGACTCAACGAGGACTACCCAAGAAAGTGGATGATCCAGGTAGTTTCACCTTACCTTGTTCTGTAGGATCTCTATCGATCAAGAATGCTTTAGCCGACTTAGGGGCGAGCATTAATCTCATGCCGCATTCCATGTTCCTCAAATTAGGGTATTCAGGATTGAAACCAACCCGTATGAACATCAAACTAGCCGATAGATCAGTCAAGTACCCCTTAGGAATATGCGAAAATGTACTTGTTAAAGTAGGGAAGTTCAAATTTCCAGTCGACTTCGTCATCCTAGAAATGGAAGAAGACGACCTTGTGCCTATCATCCTAGGGAGTAAGGAAGTCTAAGTAAACACATTTGTCTCCTATAAGTTTTCACAACCACAATAGTTTAGTTATTTTATTTTTCTTGCAATTGTAGTTTTTGGGTTAGTTGACTAGCAACTAATTCCGCCCACTCCTCCAATACCCGAGATTTTACTTGCTTTCCATAAAACATAAAAATACAAAAATAATCTTCCTTCACCTTTAGACCTATTAGAGTAGTTTTTCTATCCTAACGAACACTATTCCCTGTGAGAGAACGATCAATCCCCCGTACTTACCACTACACTATACTACATCGACCAGGTACACTGCCTGTTTGGATTGCAAGCTTCTCAAGTTCCCTTGAGAGGTAAAACCTGTTGCGTGGTCGCAATCCCACGCACATCAGTTCCTTTTGAGAAAGAAAACATGCAAAGAGGCACTGTTGTTGGTCTTTGTGATTGTTCCTTTGTTGTTTCTGAATAAAGCTGATGAGTGCATGAGATCCAAGTTGTTGTTGTTGTATTTGTCTCTTTGTTTGAACAGCTGACTTAGGATTGCCAAGGATTTGACTCTTTGGATGAACATTATGAATCCTTAGTGTAGGAACAGGACTAACATCAACTTCTATTGGTAGATTGTTGAAGTCAGTGATCACACCTTCTCCATTATATGATGCTTCAGTAAAGAGCCCTTCATCAGGTACATCACTAATAACAGGTTCTGGTATAACAGAAGATCAGCTTGTGAGGTGAAGTCAAGCTTTTCAGACTCACTTCCAGTATTAACAGAGTTTGTACTGGTAGTAGTAATTTCAGGTGCTGCATCCAGGTGGAGAGCTGCTTCTTTGCTAAGAACTTGAGTATCAAGATTTTGAGAAGAAGCCTCCTTAGCTTGTACTTCTGCACTTGGCACCTTTGTTTGAGGAGAAGATCTCTTTGGTCCATTGGCATCTGCAGATAGTTGAACAGTAGTAGGTATGATAAGATGCTCAGATACTTCTTCTTCCTCACTTGTGGTACCTGCATTATTAGTATCATTTGATGAAACTGTAGTAGAGTTAGCTCGATTCTTCAAGGAGACAAAAACATAGTTCATAGAGTCAGTTAAATAATCAATGTCAAACATCCATCTATAACCCAGTCCCTGTACATTAGGTTTCTCTTCAAGAAAATCAACATGAAGATTTTCAACAACTCTTTTGGTTTCCAGATTGTACACTCTGTAAGCCTTGCTTGTAGTTGAATATCCAACTAAGTATCCTTCATCAGACTTGCCATCAAACTTTCCAAGAGCACTAAGTGTATCAAGAATAATAACATGACACCCAAATGGTCTTATGTAGCTTGATGAGACGAAAAATGTTACGTTTTTAGGGGTCCGTTTGAGTCCTAATTCGTATATTATTGGATCGGATTTCACCCAAAGTCGTTTCTTTTCTCATTTTAGGTACTTTTGAGGAGAAAATCACAAAAG
>LBNU01001596.1:70762-91245 GCA_014162995.1 Artemisia annua | reverse complement strand
TTTCTCCAAATGTGCTCGACCAAATCAGATTTTAAGTTTATATGAGTTGATGCGTTCTCGAGCTCCTGAGTAACTTCTAAAGATTCTTCAAATGAATTTAAGGGATCGTGTGGTTGGTGGACCTCCTCTTCGAACCATGTAGGACATACCGCCCGCTGCTTGTGTTGAATGATCATATTATGTAATATGATACATGTATATATAATATCTCGGAGATTGTTCTTAAAAAACACTCGAGTCGGAACTTTAACCATTTTCCACTTCCTCTTCAACACACCAAAATCCCGTTCAACATCTTTCCTTGCTGCTTCGAGCTTCCTCTTGTACAACAATCTTTTATGATCATTCGTGGGAGGATTTGAAATGAACTTAATAAGAACGGACCATTGTGGATATATCCCGTCAGTAAGATAATATCCCCTTTTATATCGTACACCGTTAGCTTCGAATTCAAGGTCTGCTGCTCTCCCAGCTCTGATATCATTGAAGACAGGTGAACGATGTAAAACGTTTATGTCATTATTCGCACCGGAGACATCAAAGAACACATGCCAAATCCATAAATTTTGGGAGGCGACCGCCTCCAATAAAATGAATGGATGTGGTCCATGATCACCCCTAGCATATTGACCTCTCAAACCATTGGGGCAATTCTCCCACTCCCAACTTGTACAATCAATGCTTCCCATCATCCTAGGAAACCCATGCTTATGCTCGTGATGAGCATACAATCTTTCAAGGTCAGAATATGTGGGCTTTCACAACTACTCAGCACCATATAACTCCATGATAACTTTGCAAAACTTACGGAGACATTCACGGGATGTTGTTACGGCTATTGCCAGATTCTTGTCAAGAGAATCTTGAACGGCCGCGTATCCCAATTGACGAATGGCCGCAGTACACTTGACCAATGGGCTAATACCAGGTACGCCCCTACAATCATTAGTTTGTTGAAAATAAGTAGAATAATCGGTTACCTCTCGAACAATTTCTGTGAACAGTTCTCGGCTCATTCGAGAACGCTGACAGAATGTTCTTTCATCGTGCAGTGGGGTTTCGCCGAAGTATGCCGTCACTAAATGATTGTGAGCATCAACATGATCCCTATGTATGTACCTTCTTGAAAGTTTTGGTTGGTGTGCTTGATACGCGTTCCAAGCAAACTCCGCAAACTCCGTAAACTCACTCATAACTTCATCGTCGTCGTCGGAAGACGAAGAACCAAACAAAAACTCGTAAGACGACATGGACATGGTGAATGAATATTGATGATAATTTTTTTGAATTGTGTTTGAAATTGTGTGTTTGAATGTTGGTTTGATGTTGTTATTTATATAGATGAAAAGTGGTAAAGATTTTGGAAAAAAAAAGTTCTTTTTTTTTGTTTTTTTAAACAAACGGCTATATGAAAAGTGGTAAATAGCATTTAAGTTCAAACGGTCAAATATTTACTTGTAAATTGGAATAAAAATGTGACTTTTTAGTGTTTCAATATGGGTCGTGTAACCAACCCATTTTGCAAAAAAGTGGCCGGCGACCGATTTCTTCATAGTGGTCACGACCGATCTCAAGATCGGTTGACCCACATGCTCGACCGAAATAATCCGTTCCACTGTCACTAGCCTAAGAGTGTGTACGTACCTTTCTAACAAAACAAAGTTTAATGTGTGTTTCATTTAGGGTAAAAACTATAGATACTCAATGCTTAATTCTCCTTTCTCTACTTCAAAATTTTCATTATGCTCAAAAGAGTGTTAGATTACATATCATTATGCTTAATTAGTTAATTATGTTTTTTGTCTTCTTCACAAACCATCACAACCACCTTCGGCCGCCAACACAACCACCACAACCACCGACAATCAAACTACACAACCTATTTGATACCTAACTTCAATTTTTAAAACCCCCACTTTTAACAAAATCACTCATATTTAAAATCCCCAACTTTAACATAATCACTCAAATTTAAATCAAATTACCTGCACGTCATCTATTTTCAATTAAAAACCGAAATTGATACTTGTCTTCGTTCTAAAACCTCAAAACCCACAATATGACTGGTGAATATGCTAATTGCAATAATCCAAACTGATACTTTTTTAATAAATAAGTATAAAGAAGGGGACGACCTGAGATGCTAATTGCAATAAAATTTTCACATTATCTTTTACTTAGTTTCATTAGAAATCAGATTCTTTATAATTTATTTACTATACAGATGTCAGTATTTTCTATGGACATAAAAGTGTCTCCATCCTTAAATTATAGTCCACATTTCTTTTTTTGAATATCTTGATTTAATTGTCCACTACTAAATATAGATATGAAAGTTTGATGAGTTTACTATATTATTTTTGTTAAAAATTATTATTAAAAACATACGGACTACCATCCCGTTTCCTTTTATGTTTATTTTATGTTTTATTAGTTTTTGATTAGCTTAAGTCGAGTCTAGTCTTGGCTTAGCAACGCCATATTGTACATGTAATTAATCAAGATCTTTAACTCGCCACCAGTAAAATATCCTTTATCCAACAAACCCGTATTTATCATATCCCTACACCTCACGTTACAACGCTTTGGAAAGCCCTCTTTGATAGTTTATCTTAGGTGCTTACGCCTAGTGGAGAAGGTTGTTTTATCCTTTCCCAAGCCTATGGTAATCTATTTGCTATGACAGGTAGTGAGAGATATTATTCATTTTCATTTGTGAGATATACTTTTATGACACCTGAGAGATGTGAGTATCTAAACACTACTTGTGAGGTGCTAGTATGTAATCTCCGTGCTTATTATGATTAAAGGGGAATGACTATTTGTTGTAATTACTTTTATATTAGTGTTAAATGACCCCTAACTTGTACTTTGATTAGAAAAAAAAACGCATTTGCTTGAGGACAAGCAAATCTCAAGTGAAAGGGTATTTGATGAGGCGAAAAGTGTACCGCTTTTGGGGGGTCATTTAAGCCCTAAATCGTAATTATTTGATCAACTATTGCCCTAAATCGTTCCTTTTGTCATTTTAGGTACTTTGAAGAAGAAATCTGGAAAAGGAAGCATTTTGGATGTTTTTGGAGCATAAAAGTGAAGAAAACGACAAAGTTTCTAAATATGCTGGAACAGTTGCCTGACGGCGTCACGGCTTAGGAGGTGACGCCGTCAAGCTAGACAAACGGAGGTGGATGTGAAGATTGTCCTTGATAGGCCAGAATGGATTTTTGGGATTTAAAGGGGGACGGCGTCAAGAGGCCATCAAGAAACCCTAGCACGGCGAGGTGACGCCGTCAAGATCCATAACGTGACGCCGTCAAGTCTGTTTTTCTATATATAATTTCATATTTTTTATTCATTAGGGAGGCACTTGTGTGGAACTTTTTAGGGAAAAACCCTAATACGAATTTTAGCAGCTTTTTCAAGGTTTTTCACCTTGAGATCTTCCATGTTACATTGAAGATAAGTTATCAATTAATCATTCAATATGTCTATGTGTTGTTTGATTATATCTTGTTCTTGTCTTTTGTTTAACATGTTAGGCTAGGTTTTCTTCGTGTTTGCTTAGATCTAATGAAACCTAACTATTAATTATTGGTTGAATGGTGTGTTATTAATTGTATTGGATGAATGTTTATCGATGTTAGGCTTAAGAAAACTGGCTAACCTCCTATACGGTAACTTGCTTGAACGTCTTAAGAAACATGATCGGATGTGTACTACGATTGTATGGTTGTATTTAATGCATGAGCGAATTCTAGTGATCCCATGTTAGGAGCTTTTAGTCGGCTCGATATAGGAGTGAAGTAGGAGCTTATAGAGTTGGGGAAGTTCGTACACACCCCCACGACTGGTATTAAGGAATGCAACCCATCCACGCAATTATAACACACTAATCAACCGGTAAAAGATAGTTAGGGAGTAATGAAGTCTAAGTAAACACACTTCTCTCCATATAAGTTTTCACAACTATTTTATTTTCGTTTATTTATTTTATTTGCATTTGTAGTTATTTGGGTTAGTTGACTAGCAACTAATTCCGCCCACTCCTTCAAACCCGAGATAACTTTACTTGCTTTCCTAAAAACATAAAATACAAAAAGAATCTTCCCTCACCCTTAGACCTATTAGAGTAGTTTTTCAATCCTAACGACACTATTCCCCTAGAGAACGATCAATCCCCCGGTACTTGCCACTACACTATACTACATCGGTCAGGTACACTGCCTGGTGGGGATGCAAGCCTCTTAAGATCCCTTGAGAGGTAAAACCTGTTGTAAGGTCGCAAAGCCACGCATCAAGTTTTTGGCGCCGCTGCCGGGGAATAGTTATTGTTTAGGTTGAATTTTTATTTTATTAGGTCTACTCACTAGATTCCTTTCTAGTGAGATTTTTATTTTATTTTTCTAGGATTTCTTTAGTCTATCTTATTTCTTCGTGTCTTTGTTCGTAACCATTACCATCCGACATCATGGAAGGTGGTAATATCCTTGATTCCAACAACCCACCACCACAACAACCACCACAACAAAACCAAACTCCTAGAGCCCGTACCTTAGGAGACTACTCCCGTCCTAGCCACCATGGCTATCGAAACACCATTGAGCTCAATCAAGGAGCCAATGTGTCACCCTTGTGATCCGACACCATCCGGTTGGTGCAAAGTGGATGCGCTTTCCATGGACTTCGTTCCGTAGATCCAAATCAACACCTCAAGGACTTTCTTAAGATCGTAGATTCCATAGACCTTGATGTTGAAACTCGAGAGACGACCCGACTGCGTCTTTTTCAATTCTCTCTGCGAGACCATTCTAGTCAGTGGCTAGAGCGTCTACCCGCAGGATCCATAACCTCTTGGGATGATCTCACAACTCGTTTCCTTGCTCAGTTTTTCCCACCAGGAAGGACTGCTAAAAACATAAAATACAAAAAGAATCTTCCCTCACCCTTAGACCTATTAGAGTAGTTTTTCAATCCTAACGACACTATTCCCCTAGAGAACGATCAATCCCCCGGTACTTGCCACTACGCTATACTACATTGATGAGACGAAAAGTGTACCCGTTTTATGGGGTCATTTGAGCCCTAATTCGAGTAAATGTGATCAAATATTGCTCTAAATCGTTCCTTTTGTCATTTTAGGTACTTTTGAGAAGAATTCTGGAAAACATGCAAATTTGGACGTTTTTGGAGCATAAAAGTGAAGAAAACGACAAAGTCTCAAAAGAAGCTGGAAAACCGACGGCGTCAGAGTCACAAGGTGACGCCGTCAGCCAACGTTGACAAAGGAGTAGTATCAGATTACACTAGACGCCCTATGAAGAAAACAAGATGTTTACACCTGACGGCGTCAGGTGTTAGAGGAAGTAGGCCGTCAGGTGTAATGCTAAAGAGTGACGGCCCAGAGCACATATACAAGTGACGGCGTCAGAAGTAGATCTAGGCCATCCGAGAACCCTAATGGCGGCGAGCTGACGCCGTCAGAACCCATAACCTGACGCCGTCAGAATGTAAAATCTATATATACTTTTCTATTTTTCATTCATTAGTGTGGAACTTTTGGTGCAAGTTTGGGAAAAACCCTAGAGACGAATTTGGCTGTGTTTTCAAGGGTTTTTCACCCTTGAATCCTTCATGTTTAATTAAAGATAAGTCCTCACTTAAATTAATCAATATGTCTATGTGTTGGTTAATCATATCTTATGCTTGTCTTTCAATTAACATGCTAGGCTAGATTTTTCTTGTGTTTGCTTAGATCTAATGAAACCTAACTATTAATTATTGGTTGATTGGTGTGTTATTACTTGTCTTGGATGAATGTTTCTGATGAGACGAAAAGTGTACCCGTTTTAAGGGATCATTTAAGCCCTAATTCGAGTAAATATGATCAAATATTGCCCTAAATCGTTCCTTTTGTCATTTTAGGTACTTTTGAGAAGAATTCTAGAAAACATGCATATTTGGACGTTTTTGGAGCATAAAAGTGAAGAAAACGACAAAGTCTCAAAAGGAGCAGGATTTTCTACCTGACGGCGTCAGAGTCACAAGGTGACGCCGTCAGACAACGTTGACAAAGGAGTGAAATTACTTTACACTTGACGGGCCAGAAAGATTTTGCAACATTTACACCTGACGCCGTCAGGTATTACAAGATGTAGGCCGTCAGGTTATAAGTTAAAGAGTGACGGCCCATAAAACTTTGTGGGGAACTTTTGGTACAAAACCCTAAGACGATTTTAGCTGTATTTTCTAGGGTTTTTCACCCTTGAATCCTTCATGTTCAATTAAAGATAAGTCCTCACTTAAATTAATCAATATGTCTATGTGTTGGTTAATTATATCTTATGCTTGTCTTTCAATTAACATGCTAGGCTAGATTTTTCTTGTGTTTGCTTAGATCTAATGAAACCTAACAATTAATTATTGGTTGATTGGTGTGTGTTGTTGTTTGTTGGTATGATTGTTCCATCGATGTTAGGCTCAAGAAAACTGGCCAACCTCCTATATGGTAACATGCTTGAACGTCTTAAGAAACATGTAACTAAGGCATACTAGGTTATTAAGGTAGTATTTAACGCATGAGCCACTATTTACAATCCCTATGATTATGTGTACGCATGGTTGTAGGAGGAGATAAGAGCTCATAGAATTGGGGAGATATGTATGCCACCCCATGAATTGTTAAGGAATACACCCGTCATCCACATAAGTAATACATACACCAATTAACTGGTAAAAGATAGTTAGGGAGTAAGGAAGTCTAAGTAAACACATTTGTCTCCATATAAGTTTTCACAACCTTTTATTTTCCTGCTATTTTNCTAATTCCGCCCATTCCTCCAAAACTCGAGATTTTACTTGCTTTCCATAAAATATAAAAATACAAAAATAATCTTCCTTCACCTTTAGATCTATTAGAGTAGTTTTTCTATCCTAACGAACACTATTCCCTGTGAGAGAATGATCAATCCCCCGTACTTACCACTACACTATACTACACTGACCAGGTACACTGCCTGGTGGGATTGCAAGCTTCTCAAGATCCCTTGAGAGGTAAAACCTGTTGCGTGGTCGCAATCCCACGCACATCACCTCCTAATGGGTTTGTCAAGTTAAATTGTGTTGCTGCATGGTTGCCTAGTAGTAAACAAGCTGGTTTTGGTTTTATTGCAAGAAACTGTGAATGTGAGGTTATTTTATCGGGGGCTAAACACGTCAACTACTCAGAGTCAGTCCTTATAGCAGAAGCTGGTGCCGTGTGGTGGGCTGTCAAAACTACCCATGATAAGCATCTATCCAAAATCGAAGTAGAGACGGACTCCTTTGTTTTATATCGATCGTTATTAATGGGAATACCACTTATTCAGATTTCAAGCATGTGGCAGGATATCTTGGATCTTTCTTCTACTTTTGAATGTTGTCATTGGGCTTTTGTTAAGCGTAGAGCTAATACGGTTGCTCATAGTATTGCTAGATATGCTTTAGGAGACATTGTATCGTCTGTGGTCGATGGTCTTCTTCATCATGAGTGAAGTTTTTGTGCTCTCGTTGATGCTTTTTGTTCTTGGCTTTATATTATTCTCTTAATCAAATAATAATAATAATAATAATAATAATAATAATAATAATAATAATAATAATAATAATAATAATAATAATAATAATAATAATAATAATAATAATAATAATAATAATAATAACCCAAGAGCTATCATTTCGTCCATGGTTCGTGACAAAACTCTGACTCAAAGTTCAAAACCCGGGAGCTATCATCTCATCCATGGTTCGTGATGAAACTGTGATTCGAAGTTTATGATTCGTGGATTTGGTTCGTGATTTGTGATATTGTTTGAGTTTCAAAAAAATTTCAAAGTTTATGAGATATGGTTGATGTGTTAGAGAAATAAGAACCAAAGGGATATGATAAAAAAAAAAAGAAAAAAAAGTATTGTGTTTGTGTGTTGATGATAGAGAGAATAAAGGAACGACTAGGTGTGATTTGTGTGGTATGGTGTATAGTTTGTATTGTAGGGTAAACTCATTTTAAGATTCACAAGTAAATTATAAGTTTATATTAAACCAGGAGGGAAACGACACCGTTTTACCCTCCCGTTTTCCCGCCAAAAAATACGGACTATTAGGCCCCAAATTGTTAGCCTCTGTCTCTGGCCCAAATAACTCAACCCTTAAGATAAAAATATCTCATCCCTTACACCACTTTCCAGAAGACGCCATCATACTTACCTAATACATACACAATTGCAGTAATGATGAGATCGACTCTAAATCTCATTTAGTCTTTCTTCAGATCATCATCAAAACCCGTTCTAACAGGGAAGGATCGATAATGGTGGAGGTTGCTGATCTTCGTGGTGAAGTCGGGTTGTGGCGGCGATAAGAATTTGCAAAAGAGTAAAGATACATGTAAATATGGTTGCTTTGAAGTTGGGATTAAGTGTCTGAGCTTCAAGGTAAATTGGGAAATGGGTTTCTTCATGTTACATTTGTCTCCCGCCAAGTGTTCGATGAAAGGATTGACAGAATTTGGTTTGTCGTAACTTTTATTTTGATCATTATTGTTTGCATATTGCTAGAATATAGAATCACTAGAGTGGACTGATTTTTGGTATGCGTTTGCTCATTTTTTAGATACCTTTTTTATGTTTCTTGAAGCTAATTTTGGTGATACTGTTTCTGTTGTTGTTTTAGATGTATCAGGGAAGGTCGTTTAGAGACAACGATCCAGGTGAAAAGTCCGCATTGTATTTTAAGAAGTTAGAGAGAAAGGTACATGCTTTTATCATGCCACTAATTAAACATGTTCTGATCGCTAAATACTCTTTTTTTGGTGAGTTTTTGCTACTCAGTTTTACTCTATAAAATCATTGTGTCTTATAAGTAGTGGATCCTCTAAGAAATGGAATATGCCCACGCTTCAAACTTGGAAAAATAGTATACATGATTTATTCATTCTAAAAGGTTAATATTTAGTTACTGCCATTTGTGATACCTACTTCTATGTATGGAGACAACTACATATATTCTTTTTGTGTTCAAGATAAAATGTTTATCCAAACACCCCCTTAGAATATCATGCTGCTGATATGGAATATGTTAAGATTCACATTGCCTCTCCATGTCATGCTCAGAGCATTGACATGTGACATACGTGGCTCATATGGTCCACATTTTCAACCTGAAGATGCCAGGGTGAGGCTAACCGGTAAGTTTATGATGCTTGCTTGAGATTATGTTTAGGGATCATGAGGTGTAGTCCAAAGGGTACCATTCAGAGGGTGTGGTTTCGTGGGTATGGTTCAGGGTTGACGGTAAAAAAACTGCTGATTTAGGGGTTGTCGTGTCGTGTGTCTCCCGTATTATACTTTTTCTCTCTCATTAAGTGACAAAACTTTTGTATCATTTGTTTGCAGTAAAGATGAACATCATATGAGTAAGAGTTGCTAGAGAATGTCCGGGCAGATCATGGTTGACGAAGAAAAGCAACTACTGATAGCCATCAGAAAATACAGGTATTAATAGAGACCAGGCCTATTTTGCTTTCAATTTTTAATCCATCAAAGTGGTATGTTAATTACTCAACTTGGTTAATGTATGTTAATTATTTTCTGTATTACTCAACTTGGTTGATGGTATGTGTTATTTTACACATACCTTTATACCTAATTTTCGGACCAAAACAACCAAAAACCCGACCATAAATGCCATATACGTTGTTTTTGTGTTTTTGAATGTGCAGGTACGGATATACGTGAAATGGACAAAATCAAAGAGAAAACAACAACACGAGCACGGGATTTTGGAAAGAGGATTTAAAGCCGGAGCCGGGGAAGATTTGATCATCTAAGACCCTCAAATTTCATAATATGTCAAGATTGGTCCTTGGAAGTACTTTAGAAAAATGGCAGAGTTGATCCTTGAAACTTTGAGATTTACAATATTAATCCTTTAACCTAAACCTTAATTTAACCATTATCCTAAAACTATACTACTTAAATAAACCCAACAATCCAATTAAACCCATAAACACCCTTGGCCCGATTCCATAGCAATCCACCAGGTCACTTATTCCCTTTTACCCAGAACCCACAACCCATTTCCCCTATACCCAGGTCAACCAAACCCGACCCAGGGTTAAACAAACCAAACAAATATAAAATAACCCTTACCCCCGCCCTTTTCATCCCCACTTTACCCAGAACACTATTCACCCACGAACCCTAAAATTACTCCGGCCAAATTAACCACAATTAAGGGTATTTCGGTACAATTACCCATACCCCTGACACATCTGACAAGGGGAATGACATGTGGATGATTGTGAGTGGCTAAGACGTGTCATTGGATCAATTAAAGGGCTCTGATTGGTACGCGATTGTCACATGGAATCTAAAAAGAATATTCGATGGAGATGCTTGCTTCTGGATCCTTCTGAAGACCTCCTCAGTCAGCTATAAATAGCACCCCTCACTCTCACTTGAAGATGGTTAGAGAGGTAGTTAGATCTTAGGGTAGGAGTAGGTGTAGTAAATTTTTAGTGTAATTCAGCTATTAGTTTTGTATTTCAGCTTAAAAGTTTGTACTCAACTTTAGTTTTCAATAAAATTCAAGTTTTCAATATCTGTCTTTAATATCTTTCAAGCAATTTAATAATTTAAATCTATTTCAAGCTTTCATTTAATGATTTTTAAGTTCATCCAAGCTTCTTGATAGTTTGTAGTGAGAATTGTTTGATTGTTCCTGCTTATACTTGTTTTAATAACCATGGTCAACGAAAGTCAACCAGGGTAATAGATAGTGTTCATGGTGATAATTGATGGACCTGTGGTGTAGTGCTTGAGCCTATATCAAAGATAGGCTTGATTTCAAAAGTTTTACCCTCTGATCAGCTGAGGGCCTATTTTGTAAGTTCTCCTTAAATTTTGAATTGCTCTATATAAGCTTAGTAGTTTAGATATAAGACTTCTGTTTGATCTTTGTTAATTTCTGCTCAGTGTAGTTATGTAATTGCCTACTTGATCTGTTGCTGATTGTCTTTGCTTAGATTACGTTTAAATTTGGTTACTGCTTTTATGTTGTTAATTCGGCTTTTCTGAGTTTCTGATAAATATAGTTGGAATTTGTTGATGATTAAGCTTCATTCTATGTGGTTTTATCTGTTTCAATCATTAGTTAGATTGTAATTGAAATTCTTAGTGTAACTGTGCAATTAAGGTGTGTTTGGCACTAGTGTGGTTTGAGCTTTTTGGACTTATTTGGCCATTTGTTCATGTTGATTTTTCTTTCACTTGTCATCAATAGTATGTTTTAAGCAATTCATGGTTATTTGTAGTAGAACCATAGCGTTTGCATTAACTTTCCTAGTTTCACTTCGCTTAACTGTCTAGATAGATAGTTATAGCAGAATCTCTTATAATCGCATTTAGTTGATAAACTTAGCATAAATTTAGTCCATCTAGGTGTCTTAGTAGTTTTGCATTTCAGTTTATGTATTCCACTCGCTTATGCTAAAATTCTCAGTTCACAACTGCATCGGTCAAAAACTTACCTCAGTTTTCAAAGGCCTCTTTTCCAAATCAATTTTAGCAATCAAATCTATCTGGAAAAGTATAAAAATGATTTTTCTAAAGAGTTTGGTGGTTAAACTTTAAATACAAATTGATTTTTCAGAGCTTAGTTTTAATTTGATCAGTGAAAAAAGTATTGGATATAGCCTGTTTGGACTGTTTCCTCCCCTGCTCCAACCATAATCTGTCCTAAGTAGCCTTATTCTCAGCTTATTTTCTGTTTATTCTTTTGTCAATTTTTGTCTGAATTTTGGTACACTGATAGTCTGTAGTATAGGCTTGAGTTGTTTGCAACTTTTAGTGGATTAGCTTATGGTTTACTAGTTTCTTTCTTGCCTCAAAAAGCCCCCATTAGGCCTTTAGATGTTGTGCACCAGCAGTTTGCTTGCATTATCCCTTTTCTTTACATCATTTCTCATTATTTAGTACAAATTATTGCATAATTCCAGTTGCGATTGATATCTTGTAGTATAGGCTTCTCATTTATGTGTTTGCTTTACATTTTAGAGCTTTTATTCAGCTTATTCTTGGCCTCCTAGTTGCCTTTAGGACTGATTGTTTTTTTTATATGCTCAGCTTTTAGCTTTAGTTTGTTTCAGTGAGTTTAGCTTATTAAAGCTTGTACTTTTGTTTGTGTTAGCTTGTTGGAGTTGCCTCTAGTTTAGTTTGAGCTTATGCACCCCTAGGAGTAGCTTGTTGGCCTGTTAAGATAGTTTTAGCCTTTAGCTTTTAGAAATTCCTTTTATAAGCCTTAGTGTTAACTGCTGCAAGTTTTTTTTATCTGCTCCTTTATTGAGTTTGTAGTTATAAAAAGTGTTTGTATTCATATGTTTAATAAGTTTGTTAAAAAGGTTTTTTCAAAAATAAAATAGTTTTCAAAAAGGAGAGTCAAGGGTCGAACCCCTGACCTCCACCTTTCTAAACCTCACACACACGCACCACAAACCAACTGCACCCTTGGGATTTTTACATTTACCTTTGCATCTTTTATTCTTATATAGCCTTTTTAATTATAAGCTTGTTTTAGCTTTTTCACTGATAGCAGCTTATCCGTAGAAGCTTTTAGCTCAATTTTATTTTTCTTCTGCATCTTTTTAATTATTTGACAAGTTTTGCTCTTTTTAGAAATTCGATTTCTTTTATATAGTTTTTAAATCAAAAATAATAAATAAAAAGACATAAAAAATATTTTTCTTTTTCCAAAATTTTCTTTTGTCATTTAGTTTGTAGAAAAGTTGTTTTTACCCCCGTAGGATTAGTTTTACCTTAGATTCACTTTTAATTTCGCGCTCGTACGTAATTTTTAGTAATTTCTTCGCGTTTTTAGTTTAAACGTTTTTTTTAGCTTAGTTTTCTTTACGTTTTTGTAGTGCTTTATTATATGCTTTCTAGTCTCGGTTCACTTTCCGTAGTTAATATTTCCAAAATTTCACTTTTATATTACTTTTCACTTCACGGATCACGAATCGAGAATTACGATTCCATTCAACCTTCGTCGGGAGAACGACCCGGGGAAATACTTACCTTAGTATTTCTTCGGTAAAAATCACTATACTAAAACGATCACATCAGTTGACGTATGTTAATTATTTTACTAGGTTCTTAATAGTATATGACACTACAAATAAGTGTAACGATGCATGCTGTACGCAACACATGTGGCTTAACATGCCCGCTTCTGTTGATCCGCAATGGCAGAGCTGAAGAGAAGTGGATCTTCTTGATTGGCGAAACTGGAAGAATGAGTTTTGCGACCTGTAACATTTACAGGTTCATGACCACGTGAGATTCAACTATCCAAGGTATGGGGTTTAACATGTTAAACTTTTCGCTTGGCATTACTCTTCAAAAGGTCATTTCGTACCAAAAGTTTTCATTTCGTACATACACCGTTGTCAAAATTGATGTACTATGGGGCTATTTGTTTAGTTTCATGATAAGTATGATAGCATCCATAAACTGAAGAATGAAGAATGGTGAAAATGCCTAGGCACAACAATTTGCCAAGGAGTAGAATTCGTCAACTAGAATTTGGTTCCGCGCATAGCAAACACTACATGCATTCATTAATTGCTGGCAACCTTTAAGTATACATCGGTTCAAATGTGTTTGACATTAGTAGTATCTGCAATGTATTGGACTGACGTTATCGTTTCTTTTTATTGTTGCAAGTCGTTGGTGGATCAGTGGGATGACGATAAGGAAAAGCATGACACTTATCGGAAAATTTCTCACACTAAACGTCAGCGTGTTTATTGCATGAGCGAATGTATAAGCGAGTTCGCAAACAGTGAGGTACGTAATACTTGCCGATAAATAATTGTCAAATTTTTGTTCTATATTCTTAAATAAGTTTAATAAACTGAAACTTCGCGATTATATTGTGTCGTTAGGTTTATGAATATTATATCAAAAGAAATACACAACTAAATAGTCATAATACGATATCAGAAACACTTATGTGAATCTCATTTGAAACCAGTAAGGTTTATTTTCATTGGTTTTGAGCGGCTATAATTTGCTTTTTGGAATTGAGAAAATGAAAGATACGTCTTACTATAATTTACGAATCTTGAACGCAACAAAAGGGTCAACCACTTTTTTTATTCGAAAATACTGATGCAGGTACAGTTGCATGTTTATAATACATCAGTTTGTAATGATACATTGATACGTGCAGCTTAAGTTAACTTTTTTTTTTCTTTCTATTGGTTGTTGCAGGTTGTGCCGTTAACTGTTGGTGTTTTTTAATAGTGTTACCTTCAGTTACTACTGATGCAGAAGATAAAAATGGTCAGCCAATTACTGAACGTACTACGTCAACCCTTTTCTTATGATTTACAGTTATTGCTAATGTATTTCGCATCATTATTTGTTTTGCCAAAACTTTTAGATTTACTCATTTTTTTCAGGTCCAGTAGACCCACTGCAAAATGTATGTGCTGCTTCGAGTCAGAATGTGAAAGCTGCAAAGTATGGTACCAGGCAAGCCATGTTGCAGATGAATGCCTCTTGAATTCAAAAAACTATTGAGAAAATAAACAGGCACGCCGGCAACGCGGCGACCGTTGCCAACCTTGTTTGTTTTAAATATTGATTTTATAAGATTAAGTGTTCTTGGTTTTTAATAATTGACCTTCGCTAACCAAGTAGGTTTTGACTTTTGAATATTTTGAAATGAGTTTTGATTAGGCCCGATCAATATGTGTATAGACTTTGGAATGGTGTTTGTATTTGTTTTGTTGTTGAATTTATTTATCATGTTTAAAAAAATAAAAATTCAAGAACAATAAAGAGGTTGAAGATGAAGGAGATCAAAATGTCATATATGCCCTCATATGACCTGCAAGTAATGTAACACCCCAACTCAAATATGGCAGCTATCATGCTGGGGGTATTACGCAAATAGAAACCAAGCACATTTATAGCTAACGACCACGACTCAGGACGTTTATAAATGTGACCAAACACATCATTCGAATTACAAACCGTTTAGAGTACAAGTACTCTTAAGTCAAAGTAGCAGCGGAAAAAGTAAATAGAGTTTGCAGCGGAAAATAGACAAAGTTTAGCAGCGGAAATAGTAAAAGACACAAAAAGGTTTTACGAATGACATGCAAAATAAGGTAGNGCAGCGGAAAATAGTAAATAGAGTTTGCAGCGGAAAATAAACAAAGTATATGCAGCGGAAATGTAGTAAAGAACAAAAGGTTTTTGACGAATGACATGTAAAAATAAGTAGTTTAAGTAAGTTAAGCCCTGCGCCGTGACAGAATACCACTCCAGCCAATGCCACCCTCCACGCCCATCTTAATCATCATGACCAAGCTACACCATTATTACCTGGATAAATACAATGCTAAAAAGTCAACACACGAAGTGAGTGTAATCAATAGGGTTAAAATATAAAGTGTGAGCACGAAGGTTTATCATAAGATATGAGCAACATATGCATAATATCGGGTAATCAAGATAACAACCAATGTATAGAGCTCCCTGTGCATATAACATTGTTGATGATGCCTAAGCTCATGACACGCAAACGTTAACACAATCTAATGATCAATATATATACCGCGGAAATTTCATAATATAACAGTGCCCTCAAGGGTCGAGCCTTGCCATTTACTCACAAATGAATATAGTACACCACAATTTGCCTTCTAGCCAAAAGGAGTGGGAGGTGTCAATCCTATAGCGCTATTATCCCGTATATTCGCGTTCCACCAATCGCAAAGTGATTAATGGTTCATGATCTGAGGTCTTTGCAAGGCAGGCAGAGCTTACTTAGCACATCGTCAGGAAAGAATACAATCAGGCGAAAGCATGACCAAAAATACTTGTGCTCAGAAAACGTTTTAAAGCATGTATTCAACCCCCATGGTGTTTATAAACATTTAAAAGATAAAAAGTGGGGCTATGAATCACACACTTACACAGCAGGTAACGAGAGATATATTGGTCAACAAACAAATACGCCTCACAGCAGACATCCTCAGCACAACCTAGAATCATATAAATATCATAACTCCAGCAAGTAGTACTCGAATACTTTAATAGTTAATGCTTGAAGAAGTTTTATTAAAAGATGATGGCGTTTTGAAAGAAAACATTTTCCAAAAGTAGTCTCGTGGGAAGACTATAGAAAAGATCAAGTCGGCGAACCTCAAAACACATGGAAAACAAGAAAGACTCGAAGAATACTCGTCAAAAGAAAGAAAACAGAAAAGAAATAAAAGACACGAAGATAAGACAACAATTCCTAATAGTCTCGGTATTACCCATTTCCCAAATATTAATAAGATTATATTGTTAAATATGTAAGAAAATAATATATAATTTTTAGTAAATTTGGCATGACCTGCCCCGTTTATAAAGCATTTCCCGAGTCCATCGACTCTTTAAATTAAATAACGTTAATAACTATATATAGTGTAGGTATTAATATGATTGGATTAATCAATTTCACGGTTGTCATTAGTTGTTCAGGTTTATCGACCATTTCGTATAGTTCGGGTTCCGGTACGTTAAGATCTTTAAGGGCCTAACGTACCCTACCCGTCCTCGTGTTACGCAAAAGGGTCCATAATCCGAATAACCATAGCCGCAAATCCAATACGTCCAATCAAGTTCACAAGTCATAATATAAGTCATCAAGGCGGGATACAATCCGTCATCTCAAATTAAATAATTTAACAATTTTATATTTTAGTTTCATAGTTTTTATTTTTTCAGTATTAATAGTTACGTTTAAAAATTTATAATAATAATAAAAGGTTATAAAATAACAATGAACCATCCGAGACTAATAACCAATCCCGACAAAACATAACCAAAACCAAATCCGAAAACAAACATTCAAACAAATTCCCATATCTCGGCTCAACCAAAAATACCAAATCTAATCCTAAACCCGTCACTAACCTATTATACCACAAAACCAAACCAAATACATTTCGCAACACCACCTTCGGCTAACCAAAAACGTAATTCCTAATCTAAATTAATATACAAACCCAGTGACCAACAACAAATTAATTAACAACAATTATTACCACCACCCACCACCAACATGGCTTCGGTGTGGTGGCTAGTGGCTGCCGAACTCCCAACCTCGAACCTAAAACAAACCCTTAACTCAAACTAATCAAATATACTACTCCTTCGTCACTCTATTCGAACAAACACAGACCAAAACACCAATATAACCACAGATCTCACCGAGTCAACCGAGTTGATAGGTGAGTCAACCGGGTCGCGACTCAAAACGAACCAAGAACCAATAATCCACACGAGTTTAATTAAAAACACATTATTAAACCATTTTTAATAAAAAGAAACCGAAAATAAAATTCGGATTTATAAATAACGAAAATTAGGGTTTGGTGTTTTAAATGGGTTTTTATCAAGAAATCGTGTGTAAATGGGTGGGGATGATCGTAGCCAATAGCTCGTCGGAAAAAATGAGGTGGCCGGAATAGAACATCGAAGTCGAACCTTCTTCTTTGATTTCAGGGCGCTTGGGCGAATGGGGGGAAAACGGTTTGGCGGGAATGGAAATCGGGGGTGTCCCGATCTATCATAAATGGTAGGTGGTGGTAGTCCGGTTTGGCCCGGAAAAATTCTCCGTGGCAATGGAAAAGTAACCGGCGTGGTTTGGGTGTGCCGGCGTAGAGAGGGAAAGAAGAGAGAGAGAGAGAAAAATTTATGTGTGTGTTTTTGTGTTTGAAAAGAGAGGATAGTGTGGGTGGGGTATTTAATAGGGCAAGGCATGGGTGGGTTAGCTAAATCTTCTTCACAAAAACGGTTCGGGACTCAATGTGACTTAGCAAACGGACTCCGAAAAATTATAAAACTTGCGCCCATCTTCTCGAAAATATTTTTCCAATAAAATCAAGCATAAACTTCATAGTTTTTCTCAAACTCAAAATAAATCAAATAATTTGGCAAGTGAAATAAATTCGAGTTTTCTTGGTTGTGCTGAGCTAGTCTACAAATAAATCTCGTTCCTAATATATCTCAACGCTCTTCAAATCAAATTTAGCATGCTTTAAAGTTTTAAAAGGTTCAGGCTCTAAAAATAGAAGTTTGGCCTAGAATTAGGTTCTTAGGAAAAATACCAGGTGGTTACACTGACGCTGTCAGAGTGTAAATTCTATATATATTTTAGGATTTTCTTTCATTAAAAGTGTGTATTTTTGGAGAGAGTTTTGGTGTAACCCTAGTACGAACTTCCTGCACTTTTTAAGGGTTTCAAACCCTTGAATCTTCTATGTTTTATTGAAGATAAGTAATCATTCAATCATTCAATATGTCTATGTGTTGTTTGATTTTATCTTATGCTTGTCTTTTATTTAACATGCTAGGCTAGGTTTGTTTGTGTTTGCTTAGATGTAATGAAACCTAGTTATTGATTATTGATTGATTTTTTATTGTTAGTTGTTGTTGGGTGAATGTTTATCGATGTTAGGCTTAAGAAAACTGGCTAAATTCCTTTGGTAACATGCTTGATGTCTTAAGAAACATGAATCGGATGGCACTACGATTATTATGGTTGTATTTAATGCATAAGTGACTACTAAGGAGGCCATGGTTAGGATACTAAACGTGTCGCCATAGGAAGAGGTAGAAGCGTATAGAGTTAGGGAAGATCGTGCACGGCCCTACGAATGGTATTAAGGAATACAACCCGTCACCCACGCAACTACAATAAGCTTATATATCAATAAAAGATAACTGGGGAGTAATGAAGTCTAAGTAAACACGCTTTTCTCTTTATAAGTTTCACAACCATTTTATTTTCTTGTTATTTTATTTTATTTGCATTTGTAGTTTACTTGGGTTAGTTGACTAGCAACTAATTCCGCCCACTCCTTCAAAAACCGAGATTTTTACTTGCTTTTCATTAAATATAAAAATACAAAAAGAATCATCCCTCACCTCTAGGCCTAATTCGACTACTTTCAATCCTAACGAACACTATTCCCTGTGGAGAACGATCAATCCCCCGGTACTTGCCACTTCACTATACTACAACGGTCAGGTACACTGCCTGGTGGGGATTACAAGCTTCTCAAAATCCCTTGAGAGGTAAAACATTTTGCGTAGACCGCAATCCGCGCATCAAGTTTTTAGCGTGCCGCTGCTGGGGAATAGTTATTGTTTAGGTTGAATTTGTTTTGTTTAGGTCTACTCATTAGATTCCTTTCTAGTGAGATTTTATTTTATTTTTCTAGGTTTTCTTTAGTCTATCTATTTTCTTCGTGCATTTGTTCGTAACCATTACCATCCAACATCATGGAAGGTGGTAATATCCTTGATCCCAACAACCCACCCAACAAAACATACCACAACCAAACCAACCTCCTAGAGCCCGTACTTTAGGAGAGTACTCCCATCCTAGCCACCAAGGCTATCGAAACACCATTGAGCTCTCTCAAGGAGCCAATGTGTCTCCCTTGCGATCCGACACCATCCGGTTGGTGCAAAGCGGATGTGCATTCCATGGACTTCGTTCCGCAAGATCCAAATCAACACCTCAAGGATTTCTTAAGATTCGTAGATCCATAGAACCTTGATTGTGAATACTCAGAGACGACCCAATTTGCGTCTCTTCTAATTCTCTCTGGCGAGACTAAGCTAGTCAATGGCTAGAGCGTTCTACCCGCAGGATCCATCACCTCTTGGGTTGATCTCACCACTCGTTTCCTTGCTCAATTTTTCCCACCGGGGAGAACTACCAAGCTAAGGAATGAAATCTTGATGTTCCAACAACGTCAAGGCGAAACCCTCTACGAGGCATGGACTCAATCAAGGACTTACTTCAAAAAGTCCCTCACCATGGCATAGATCTTTGTTCCAAGTCCAAATCGTGATTTGAACAAAATGGTCAAGGCAATATCTTTGCCTTCGAATAACTCAAGCACTCCCGACCGTAGGATCATGGAACTTGAGGACCAAATCAAGTTTCTCATGAAATCCTACGAGGCTCCTAAACCTTCAAGCCAAGTGAAAAAAATCACTTCTTCATGTGAATATTGTAGTGGTCCCCATGACACTCGTGATTGCATGGAACTCCCCGAACAAGCTTTTGCGGATGATCGTGAAAGTCTAGCAAGCAAGCTTGTAAACCACGGATCGTTGTCCCAACGAGGGTTGAACTGATCTCGTCACTCAAGACCGTGAGCTATGTGAGATGAATAGGTTTAAAAGATGATTTTTGATTTGTTTATACTACAACGACAATTTAAAAGCGGTTAAAGTAAAGGAAAGCGATAAAGCGACGCAAAATAAGTAAACAAGTAAAGAGACATGTAATAAAGCGACTAAAGAAAGCGGTAATAAAAGTGCGATAAGAAATGAAAGCGGTAAATCAATATAAAAGACAATGTGTTTGCAAAG
>LBNU01001596.1:35781-70414 GCA_014162995.1 Artemisia annua | reverse complement strand
TCGAGTTGACGTTTCTTCCAAAGGTCTTCAAAAGATTTAAAAGCGACATCTTGCTCAAATGTGGAGGACAAGTGTCTCATGAATTTTTCTTCGAGTCTTTAAGGAATACATTTGTCTTGGGCTTTTCTTAAGTAGATATCATCTTTGACTCGGCTCTTTGACACTTTTCCACATCTCGTGCTCGTTTTAGGCTTTTTGGTTGATTTTGATGTTATTTATTCAATATCCTTTCCTGCACGAGCACAAACACAAAAACATGATATCTTAGGCGTTTAACGTTAGTTTTTGGTCTTTATATCACTTAAACTAAGGTCAAAAGTATGTGTAAAATAGCACATACCAGCGGACTACGCATCCTCGCGTACCGATGGAGCGGGAGACAAGTGGCACACTTTCAAACCCGAGCTAAACCCTTACGGTGATTCATACAACCCCTCTTGGAAAAATCACCCGAACCTTAGGTGGAAGCAAAACCAAAACATGCCTCAAAACAACTCTTCCAATCCACCTAATCGTTTTCAACAAAACAATTCATCCTCAAACCGTACTGTAAAACCCGAAAATCTAAAACTTGTAAAATGACTGCTTTACCCCTCAAATTTTGAATTTATAAAATATGTATAATATTCCAAGCTCATTAAAAATGCATTTAACCTAAGTTATAAAATAGTTATTATAAAACCCTAAAATCTACATTGTCACCAAATATTTGATCTCGAAAATAACTTAAGTATTGGAACTTTGTAATATGGAAACCTACCTAAGACATAATCTAAGTATATTATGAATTCGACATAACATGCTTCCTAGCCAATAACTATCACATGATACAAGATCATATGGGCCGAACTATATCATAAATTTGTACACCACTCTTATCTTAAATTTATATCACATGTTAACCTATTAATTGGACCCATTTGCTAGCATTGTACACGCTTTACACAATTTGTAAACAAGAAAAAGGTAATATACAAAAAGATTAGAAAGTTTGAATTGGAAAATTGAATAGGTCTTGGTCTTCCTTTTTGCTCGGCCAGTATCCCATTTTAACTCCCCATTCTCATTAGTAAAACGTATATCCCACATTCAGTTTCACATAAAAACCCTAATAACAAAAACAATGACGGCATAATTTTATTCCCTCCCTAATATTCGGCCAATCACCCCATTTAGCTCCCATCCTCTTCATTTTTTTATGCAACGACTTTCACACATCAATAACATCTAAAAACCCTAAATAATTATAACAATAAGCGGCTGTTTGGTTTTCTTGGGATCGAGCTGTGAAACGAATACAAGGAGGCTGTGATTTGATCGTAATAAAGGTGGGGATCAACTGGGATACATTCAGGTTCGAGGTGGGGATTTGTTCGTGGTCCTTTTGGTTCGAGGTGGTGGTGTTGATCGTGGTTTATATTAATTCGAAGAGGGTACGTTTTGATTTGGTGTCTCGTGTGTTTCCATTATGTCGTGGCTAGCATCACTCGTCGGGTATCTCTACATATCTCTCGTGTTTCATTTTTTTTAATTCGCTACATGATTATATCTATAAGTAAATGGAGATCGGTTATACATAATATAAGAAGTTGACTTATGAATACAAGATCACAAAGTTACAACATATATTGTAGTCACATAAAATAATGGAAACTGTTTAACCTATACGTCGATATCTGTTCGGTTTTGCTTTTCGAATATGATGATATGGTCTTTTGAATGCATGCATACTGAGTGAGGAGAACATGTATGATGGAAGCAATATACGGCGTGAGTATATATGGTCATTAAAGCATGTTTTAATATAAATCATTTTGAGTTATAATTGGGTATATCATGGGTACTTGTCTCGGCTTAAATATAAAAACGAAGAAGGTGTTTGCTTCGGTTTATTTTAATCACAAAGAGGGTATCACGGATTTGTTTTACTTTCAAAATATAAAGGGCGTCGTGTGCATATGGATGTCGTGTGTCACGGCATAAATGTTAAGATCGTGGGTACGTTAATAAATAATATAAAATTACGATAACGGGATCCAAAATTATTATCTTAATATTAATTTATTAAAATATACTTTAAAATAATTTTATTTGACTTTTAATATATAATTTTGATAATTTACATTTTAGACCCTGAACTTATAATATTGACATTATAAAACCTAAACCATTATATTGGTCATTTTAACCTTAAATATTATTAATTGCCCATTATAACCTTAAAGTATTAGATTATAATTTTGGGAACTTACTAAATATGGAAAATTGCTAATTCGGAAAACCTGCTAAAAATAGAAGTCACTTGAAATGGCTAAGTTACTTAAAGTGGAAATTTACTATAAATAGAAAGTTACTATATTTGGCAAGTTACTAAAAGAGGAAAGTTGTTATAAAAGGAAAGTTACTAAAAATGGAAAGCCGACTAAAATGAGTAACATGATTTAAAATAAGTCATTAATAGGACGATCATGAATTCGTGTAGATCCGCTGAAGAAGGAGTTGCTTCCGATCTTTATGTTTTATGTTATTTTGCACTTGCGGTCTAAGGTACAGATATTCTAACCTTATCAATTAAGATTTCTCATGATTCTTACACATCTTTGATATTAGCTTTGATTATGATACTTTTGATCTAAGCCTTCATATTATGGCTTTCTTATATGATCCTTGCCTTATGCTATGTTTGAACCTATGCTATGCACCCTTAGATTATGAACCTTTGATATGAACCTTTGCTTTGATCCTTTGCTATGAACTTATGAACCTTTGATATGATCCATTTGATATGAACCTTTGATATGATATGACATTTGAACCCTTCAGTTTGATACCTGAGCCAATTTGTTTCCTAGCCATGAAGGTAACATGGTCGTGTCATTGATGCACCAATGGCATGACTCTAGTGTGGTTGAGTGATGTTCCACACCGTCCCCTTTTGATATGATATGATATGCGCGCTTTATGATTTGTTATGGCCACTATGATTTATTTGCGGGGGCGTATGGATGCATCCTAGATTTGATTTGTATTAGTGGATTTGACATGATATGATATGATATGATTTATTTGGTTACTGATGCATGGGTGCAATCCACGTCTTTCACACTTTTTGGAGCTGATCACTCCATGGTTACTTATGATATATGATATGATATGATTTGTTTGGGCTCGGGATTGATTACTGACCTTTCCATACACTTTGATATCCATTTGGCTATGCTTCTGTTTTCCCCAATGCACCATATGATATTCTTTATTCCTTATCTTTTGCTTCGTTTATATATATCTGTTCACTGGGTTTTTTAAGCTCATCCGCATTTCTTTTCCTGCGGCAGGTTTTAGTGGGAAGCTGGGTTATGAGTGAAGAGTACTTTGGACTTAGAAGACTATACCTTGATAGCTATGCTGGATTAGAGATGACTAGAAGGAATTGCATTTTCAGACTTAGTGTTTATTTTTGTTCTCTTTTGTAACCTTGTATTTCCGATTTATCCTTTGTAACCTTTGAGTTTCCTTTGTATTGCTTATGTTGTATGTTTGTGTTTGCTTTGATATGTTTCACCATAATGTAGTACTTCTACCCTTATTGGGTTGGGGTGTTACACGTACTTTCAATAACAATCCTTCTAATAACTATGGTAGTACCAATAATTTTGAAGGATTGATGTCCAATTTTATGGCATCTCAAGACGCTCGTATAGCCAAGTTTGAGTCCGATTTCAAACAAAGACAAAGCGAGATGACCAATAAGATTGACACCTTGTTGAAAGTTCTCAATGACCGATGGGATCACTCCCAAGCGACACGGTCAAGAACCCGAAACTAAATGTTAATGCCATCTCTTCGGTTTCGTCTCCTAGTTCTTGCTCTCAATACTATTCGGTTAATGCCATGAGCACGTGTTTCAAACAAACCCAAATTCCTCAAAAAGACCACGAAAGTAAGATATCCAACACTAAATTGGTCAACAACATAGTTGAAACACTGCCCACTCAAAACCTTGATGAAGAATTCAAGGTCCGGTTATTGATGTTTTGGCACGTGCTCCTTACTATAATGCCCTCTTTGAAAAATACGAGAAGAAGCTCAAGTTAGGTGACAAAGGGACCGCCTTCGTTCAAAACAAGTTACCTAAGAAA
Source organism: Artemisia annua (assembly GCA_014162995.1). Classification (NCBI taxonomy): domain Eukaryota; kingdom Viridiplantae; phylum Streptophyta; class Magnoliopsida; order Asterales; family Asteraceae; genus Artemisia; species Artemisia annua. The sequence continues at coordinate 66,275 of LBNU01001596.1, read as the reverse complement.
TTAGATGATCCGGGCTTATTTGTTCTACCTTGCAAGATCGGGAATTCGGAGGCTTATGATACATTAGCCGATCTTGGATCAAGCCTTAACCTACTTCCATTATCTATTTACACCTCTCTTAAATTAGGGAACCTTGATGAAACTGAGGTAATAATAGGCTTAGCAGATGGAAGTGTAGCACACCCGGTTGGAGTAGTGAAGGACGTGTTAGTACACATAGGAAAATTAAATATTTTAGCCGATTTCCACGTCCTTGACATGATTAGCGACCTTACATGCCTTTTGTTGATAGGAAGAGGATTTTTAGCTACCGCAAGTGCTATGATTGATTGTAAGGAATCTAAAATAGCAGTAGGAGAAGGAGAAACTTGATCGGTATATGATGTTAAGAAACACGCCTACGACACCGATGAAGGACCAATACCTCATTGGGCGGATGTTGATAGGAGACCCTCTAGATACGGACCGTGGGTGAATAGAGACTTCATAGGACCCCAACGCCCATTCTACCTAGAAGAAGAATTTGTAAACCGAACACATACGGTAGAGCAACTTTTGGTTAGGGACACTGAATTGGACCAATTTGAAGATCCTCTAATTTTTAGAAAAATGATTGACTTCCTAGGAGCTTTGACAATTAACCTAGGAATGAATAGGTGGAAAAGCGAAGGTGATGAACATAAATGGAATTGGAAAAGGCCATCTAAGGAAGGAGACGGATCATGGCACATAAAGATGACATTATATGATCCGGATGGAGAAAATTTTGAGAGGACATATCTCACCGAGCGTACCGATAGGAAACTTCTAACCAAATTCAACCTTAAAGATGTCCTCGATGATGAACTCACCTACGTTGGGTAGAGTGACTTTGAGTCTAGCTATAAGACTCGTTAATAAAGAAAAGCGCTTCTTGGGAGGCAACCCAAGCTTTATTTGTTTGTTTGTTTGTTTGATTTTATTTGTTTCCGTATGTGTGTTTTATTTTTATTGCTAATGGTTCATGTTTCAAATTAAAATTGTGAAAATGCTTTATTTTGTTTTTAACTTCGTCTTAACTACATATAAAGGTATTTTGCAAAAGATAAGTGTAAGGAAAATCTAGATTTGTTTTAAAGAACGAATTGAACATGAATCATAACAATATAAAATAAACATACATATTAGTATTTGTTTGAGTCAAATGCTTGTATCGAGTAATAATGAAGTTTTGCAGGATTTCAGGAATTAAGGTATTGGTTTTTTCAGAAATTTTTCGGAAACTAAACATAAAAATTCTGTCAGATCAGTTCTGACGGCGTCAGGGTTCACAACCTGACGGCGTCAGGCAATAATTTTCTGAAAAATTTTGCAGGTTTTGTTTTTTTGCCGGGATTGTGAAAATTTGCTAAATCTTTAACTCCAGGAATCTGCAAACATTCATTCCACAAGCATTATATCCTTATATAGATTTTACCTCCGATTTTACGCGAGGTTTGCCTAGATTGTTTTACCAGGTTTAACAGGTTATATTGGACAAGGAGATGTACACAGAATCAAGCTTTTAGCGCTGCTTTAATCTTGAAGCTTCTACATCATCTTGGAGGAGGATTTAGCCATGTTACCACTCCATCCACACCAAACGAGTCAGGGGAGTATTTGTTTCACTCTTTCATTTTCTCTACTTTTACTTCTTTTTATTGAACATTGGGGATAATGTTCAGCTTAAGTGTAAGGGGGGTAAATGAAGACACCTTAGAGATTACAATTGCACTTGATTTTTGTTTGCTTAATGGTAGATGTGTAATAAAACTGAGAGAAATATTTGTTAGGGCAATTTTAGCACCAAATTTAAATTTTTTTACAACATATAGGAGTGAAACTTTAGTCTTAATAAGCGTCTCATGGATAGGACTCATATGACTAGCACAAAAAAACCGTACCACTCAAAAAAAATTTCTACCTCAAATATGTGAGGTTCGCCCCTAGATTTGATAGGAAAAGCAATTATGCTTGTGTGTGTACTAGTAGTATTTAGATTCTAGAACTTGCGTTAGTGACCATCCCAAGTCCACAAGTGAGACTACATTCGTGTGGTTAGATTTACTACATGATAAGAGGCATTAGGATAACCCCTTGTTTTACACCTGTTTTATTATAATTACATTGACTTCATTGGTCAAGTAATTCTCCCACACCTTTGTGATGTCCTCATTTTTAGTACACGATACCCCTAGTACCCCCCCCCTCCGAGCCTATCTTTTTCGTTTCTAACTTTAAGCATTTTACTTAAAGGAAGAATTTGTTTACAATCCACCCCCAAATGTACACCCAAATCGCCTTAACCTACCTTGTATGCACTCATCTTTAGTGCATTATTGTGACAACATTTGTTTNATAATTACATTGACTACATTGGTCAAGTAATTCTCCCACACCTTTGTGATGTCCTCATTTTTAGTACACGATACCCCTAGTACCCCCCCCCTCCGAGCCTATCTTTTTCGTTTCTAACTTTAAGCATTTTACTTAAAGGAAGAATTTGTTTACAATCCACCCCCAAATGTACACCCAAATCGCCTTAACCTACCTTGTATGCACTCATCTTTAGTGCATTATTGTGACAACATTTGTTTAAACCCTTAGTTAATTGTCTAATTGATTACATGATTGCTAAGTTGAGTCATATCTTGTACATATTGTTTTGGGACGATTGGGACTCATGGGTAAATTACTAATGTAATGGAGTAATGGGGAAGAAGTCAATTATTATCTCCATATGTGCACTAATATTTTAAAGTACTCCAAGTGTTTTGATTATCTTAATTCGAGTCATTAGAATAGTTATTAGTAAAGTATGTAAAAGTTCAAGTGTAAGGGGAGAACCGAGGCCCCTATGATGTATTATTTTGGATGGTAGGGTAAGAGTGTATAAAAAAATTGAAAAAACAAGAAAAAAAAATTGGAAAAAGAAAGAGAGAAAACATACGGACTACCATCCCGTTTCCTTTTATGTTTATTTATGTTTTTGTTATTTTCTAATTTGCTTAAGTTGAGTCGAGTCTTGGCTTAGCAACGCCGCATTGTACATGTATTTGATCAAGATAATTAACTCGCCACCAGTAAAAATATCCTTTATTCCAACAAACCGTGTTTATCATATCCCTACACCTAGCATTACAACCCTTGAAAAGCCCTCTTTGATAGTTTATCTTAGGTGCTTACGCCTAGTGGAGGAGGTTTTTGATCCTTTCCCAAGCCTATGGTAATCTATTTGCTATGACAGGTAGTGAGTGTTATTTTTCCATTTCCATTTAGTTATATAGGTTTATAACACCCGAGAGATGAGAGTATCCAAACACTATTTTGTGAGGTGCTAGTGTATGATTTCCGTGCTTATTATGACTAGGGTGGAATGACTATTTGTTGTAATTACTTTTATATTAGTGTTAAATGACCCCTAGCTCATATTTTGATTGGAATAAAAACGCATTTGCTTGAGGACAAGCAAATCTCAAGTGTAAGGGTATTTGATGAGGCGAAAAGTGTTACGCTTTTAGGGGGTCATTGCCCTAAATCGTGATTTTATGATCAAATATTACCTTAAATCGTTCCTTTTGTCATTTTAGGTACTTTTGGGAGGAATTCTGGAAAACATTGCATTTTGGACGTTTTTGGAGCATAAAAGTGAAGAAAACGACAAAGTCTCAAAAGAATGCTGGAAATCCTACCTGACGGCGTCAGGAGCTACAAGCTGACGCCGTCACTTGAAGACAAAGGAGTGGGATTCAGACTTTACCAGACGCCCAAGTGAAGAATTCAAGATTTAACACCTGACGGTGTCAGGTGTTAAGAAGTATAGGCCGTCATGCGTTATGCTAAAGAGAAACGGCCCAGAAGGTATTACAAGGTAACGGCGTCAGAAGTGGATCTAGGTGATCCAAAAACCCTAAACGCGGCGGGTTGACGGCGTCAGAGTGTAAAAGCTGACGCCGTCAGAGTATAAATTCTATATATATTTTAGGATTTTCTTTCATTAAAAGTGTGTAACTTTGGAGAGAGTTTTGGTGTAACCCTAGTACGAACTTCCTGCACTTTTTAAGGGTTTCAAACCCTTGAATCTTCCATATTTTATTAAAGATAAGTAATCATTCAATCATTCAATATGTCTATGTGTTGTTTGATTTTATCTTATGCTTGTCTTTTATTTAACATGCTAGGCTAGGTTTGTTTGTGTTTGCTTAGATGTAATGAAACCTAGTTATTGATTATTGATTGATTTTTTATTGTTAGTTGTTGTTGGGTGAATGTTTATCGATGTTAGGCTTAAGAAAACTGGCTAAATTCCTTTCTTAACATGCTTGATGTCTTAAGAAACATGAATCGGATGGCACTACGATTATTATGGTTGTATTTAATGCATAAGTGACTACTAAGGAGGCCATGGTTAGGATACTAAACGTGTCGCCATAGGAAGAGGTAGAAGCTTATAGAGTTAGGGAAGATCTGCACGGCCCTACTAATAGTATTAAGGAATACAACCCGTCACCCACGCAACTACAATAAGCTTATCAATCAATAAAAGATAACTAGGGAGTAATGAAGTCTAAGTAAACTTGTTTTTCTCTTTATAAGTTTCACAGCCATTTTATTTTCTTGTTATTTTATTTTATTTTCATTTGTAGTTTACTTGGGTTAGTTGACTAGCAACTAATTCCGCCCACCCCTTCAAAAACTGAGATTTTTACTTGCATTCCATTAAATATAAAAATACAAAAAGAATCATCCCTCACCTCTAGGCCTAATTAGACTACTTTCAATCCTAACGAACACTATTCCCTGTGGAGAACGATCAATCCCCCGGTACTTACCACTTCACTATACTACATCGGTCAGGTACACTGCTTGGTGGGGATTGCAAGCTTCTCAAGATCCGTTGAGAGATAAACATTTTGCGTAGACCGCAATCCACGCATCATGCAAAAACACATAAACTTTATACATTTGTGTTTACTTCTTAACAAAGACATGGACTTAAACAATTGAATACATCATTTACAATCCTTTTTACTACCATTGGCGGTTCAAAACTTGTTCAAGCATGGCTAAGATTTACTACTTGCATACTGGATGCAAAATGGCAAGTAGTCCTCTACATCGTAAGCTTCCTTCCCTATGCCTTTTCCTTGCCTTTGTTACTTCCAGTTGAACCTACAAAACATAATTAACTAAACACGTAAGCATTACGCTTAGTAAGTAAATAGGCATAACTATGCTAATAATGTGTAATTCTAAACACCCTGGATCATAACATACCTTTAGTTAGTTTTAGCTAACTAACTAAATTTCTTATGTATAGGAAACTTTACTACTTGCACTTTTGCCAACAATAAGTTGGCTTACATTACACCATAGCTTGTTTTAATTGACAAGGCTATAGTCCTAAATTAGCTTGTTTTAACTAACAAGGCTAAGCACACCCTGTCAATGTATCCAAGCTAGATAATACAAGCTCTCGTACAAACTTAACACATTTAACTAACTTAATTCACATCATGATAAAATATTATAAACAATGTTAAGACCGATTTACTTACCTCAAATGTGTGGCTAAACTACCTCACAAGGCCAATTATTGAATACTTGCTTCATCTACAAGAAATCACTAAACATTTAGCACTACTTATTATTACATAACAAGATGTATTATCCTACCCATTCTATATGTCAAATACCCTTTATCACATGCATAGGATCAGTCACCTTGATCATACTTAAACCCCAAATCAACCATTTATTCATAACCTATTTAAGGTGTATAGGATCTAAACACACGCCTTGTGTTAGAGTGATACTTTGAGTTATATTATTAAGCACGCGGAATATACTTAACAATACTTAGAATATGAATTGTATGATGTAATGTAAGTGAGAACAGTTGTAAGTTTAACACAAAGCTTCAATATTATTGATAATAATACGAGTGATCTTGCTTATCACTAGGGTTACACCTTGAAGCTTTCTAAGGTTGATACGTACCTAGAACAATGACCTAGGACCTCCTTTTATAGAACAAGGAGTCCTTTACAAGATAAACATAAAACTATCATAATAGAATATACACAAGATCTTTTCTATATTTATCTACATACGAATATATAACAGTTATCCTAACAGCAGTGTTAATAATATGTACTAGCAGTCGTAATGTGTTTCCACTGCTAGTGCATTCTTCAGCAGTGTCTTCCACAAGCTTATCAGTGGTAACTGTTAGCTTTATTCCCAACAATCCTCCCCTAAACTTATGATTTCTCTGCAAATCAATAAGTTTCTTCAATCTGCATCATCTCTTAGGATTTGGGGAATTCTTCCAAACACTTCACTTTCTTCTTAATGCTCGAATAGCTCTTCAACATTGTTCTTGAATCCTTTTTATCAATGCTCTTACCTTCTCAGTATCTTCATGGACTCTTATTTGTGTTGACAACATTGAAGTAAGAGTTCCAGCTCTAAGTGGATATTCTTTCTCAGCAAACATAAAGGCATCCACTCCAACTTTTGTAGAAACATGATGAACTTCACATAAGTCATAATAAATCCATGTATTTTCCACATCTATAGCTTCAAACTTCCAAAAGTTATCATTAATGTTTGGTTCATAGAGCCTTTTTAAATCAACCCACAACTGCATTTCCTTCACATCTTTAAGACTGCCAGCATCAAATCTTTCTTGAACCAATCTCCACAGTACATCTAGATCATCTCTGTCACATGCTTTGATAAGTTCTTCAAACTGAATGAATGATGAAGTCTCACCACCTAGCCTTGTAATTTTCCATGTTAGAGCAAAGTTGTTATTAGTGTAAACTTCCCAATCAATGATAGGATGTCTGACTTACAGTGGGTCTGGATAAAAATCTTCTTCTTCTATCAAGATCATACCAGTCAGCTGTTCTTCTGTGAATTTCTCAGACTGAACCTTTTGTTCTCATTTTCTCTATAATGCTCAAGTTGTTTTTCTAACACAGATAGACCTCTTCTAAGATTTGAAACATGATAGTTAGCAGCAAACAACTCTGTTCTATGGTTTTCAAGTAATTAATTCAGCCTTTCACATTCTCTAGAAGCCCTACATGTTTTAGAACAACATTCAAAGTTTTGTACCTCAGAATCAGAGAAGGCCATGAGAGCATGTTCTGTAGCAATGAAAGCAGCATCTGAAGGTTTTTCCTCTTCATCATCAGCCATGAAACTCCAATCATAACTCACACCATCAATTGCCAACATTGCCTTTGGTTCCTCCACAATTGGTTCCTTCTTTTGCTTGTACCATGTGGATCTGTTATCCTGCTTCTTTGGTCTCCTGCATTCCCTAGCAAAATGCCCCAACTTGTGACAGTTGAAACACTCTACTTTCTTCTTATCAAACCCTGCAGTTTCACTTCCATTGATGTGGATTGGCTTGCCAGTCTTCTTGTAGAATTTCCTAGCTCTCATGCTGAGAAGAGCTACTTGCCACTTTATGTCCATCTCCTCCAAGTCATCCTCATCAATTTGCTCTATGTCTTCATGAGTTAATATAGAGCCATTAACTTGAGTGGAGATAAAGGCATAAAAGGTAGGATCTTCAATACCAGCAACCTTCTTCTTTGAACCTGCAGTGGTAACAAGAGCATTACCAGTGGAAACTGTAGAACCAGCAGTGGCAATTTCATCATCACTGTCATCTTCAGAATCATCACTGTCAACTGAGGTTGACACCAATGCCAAGCTGCTAGAGCTTGAACCAAGCTTCCCTGCCTTCTTCAATCTTTGTTCAATGAGTTTGAAGTTATTGTAAAGATCATTGAGCTTCATAGTTTCAATTTCTGGTTTGTTCTCCCAAACAGTAACATTGGTATGAAACTCAGAAGGCAAGCTTCTTAGAAACTTCAAATTGAGGTCTTCATGTTCTACCTCAATTCCAAACACAGTCAATTGAGTGACAATCTTCTGTATTTTGGTGAAAATGCTGTCAAGTGATTCATTGCTTAAGGCAGTGAAGTTTTCATAGCTCTGCTTCAACAATGTCTTTTCAGTCTTCTTAGTAGCATCATTGCCACCAAACACAGAACAGATCTCTTCAAACAACTCTTTTGCAGTCTTGAATTTACTGAAAGCAATGATCTGGTCTTTAGGAAGAGTCATTAGAAGTAAACTTCTGGCCTTCATATCATTCTTTTTTTGTGTTCTTTCATCACTAGTAGAAGGTGCAGAAACTGTGGTTACTTCTTTGTCACCAACTTTCTCAGTCTTCTGAGTAGGTTTGAAAGAGTCACCAGTTAAGATGATCTCCCACAAGGCATAATCTTGAATGAGAAAGTATTGCTCTATCATTATCCTCCACATCTCAAACTCATTGAGTTTGAGCTTAGGAAGTCTTGGAGCAGAGTTGGACTGGTTGTTTTCCATCTCCATGGATCTGAGTGAATTGGTTAAGCTTAATTCCTTGGATCTTCTAAATCAAAGTATCAAAAACCTGGCTCTGATACCACTTGTAGGATCTAAACACACGCCTTGTGTTAGAGTGATACTTTGAGTTATATTATTAAGCACGCGGAATATACTTAACAATACATAGAATATGAATTGTATGATGTAATGTAAGTGAGAACAGTTGTAAGTTTAACACAAAGCTTCAATATTATTGATAATAATACGAGTGATCTTGCTTATCACTAGGGTTACACCTTGAAGCTTTCTAAGGTTGATACGTACCTAGAACAATGACCTAGGACCTCGTTTTATAGAACAAGGAGTCCTTTACAAGATAAACATAAAACTATCATAATAGAATATACACAAGATCTTTTCTATATTTATCTACATACGAATATATAACAGTTATCCTAACAGCAGTGGTAATAATATGTACTAGCAGTGGTAATGTGTTTCCACTGCTAGTGCATTCTTCAGCAGTGTCTTCCACAAGCTTATCAGTGGTAACTGTTAGCTTTATTCCCAACAAGGGGCTTAATCCCCTAACTTTATTTTTCATCAATTTACCTCAAACCCCATTTTACCCTAAATTCCACCTTCATTAACCCTAACTTAAAATTGCAACTTAATAGTGAATTAAGCAACACATACTTATAGGGATTATAGCAAAGGGTTTAACTTCTTGAAATACACAATTTTTCTTGATTAATCTATCAATAGCACAATCCTTGAGTTTTCCCTTTTCTTTGATAACCCGTACCAAACACATACACATACTTCTAGACTTCTTTAGGAAAGTCAAATGGGGATATGATAACTAAATATCTAGTACTAGTTTGGTATTATAGCAGAAATGATCCCTCAAGTTTCACTCTTAAGGTTTTGGCCAAATATAACTTTCAATACTTAAACACACTATTACAGTAACTTATTACTTTCAACACTTAAACACACTATTACAGTAACTTATATTTTGTTTTTTTCTTATTTTTAAATGACCGGCCAATAAAAATAATGCTATAATACTTATTTAAGATAACCAAACTAATAATATGGCACATATAATATATAAGTACATCATCGGGTTTTGGTGCGTAACAAAACACTCCTTAATCGTAATAAGAATAAAAGAAGATACTTTATAATCCAGGTACATAAAATAGCAAATGGAAATTGATCACAATGAAAACTATAACCAAGATAGTAGTACTAAACAGACACAACTAGGGTGTTAATCGGGTCTGGTTAGTCGGGTTCGGGTCAATTCGTGTCGGATCGATGGTGAAAATAACATACCCAAACACGACTCAGTTTGAACTCTAGTTAGTCGGGTTCGGGTCAATTCATGTCAGGTTCACTCGGTTCGGTTCCATACAGGTCCGGGTCAACCCGAATATGAGTAAAATGGTCATAGAATTGCCTATTTGTTTTAATTTAGATAGACGAGTCATAAAAAATATATTTATGAAGATTAAAAAAGATCGGGTCAAACGGGACTCGAACCCGAGTTAGCTAAATATTTTCAACCCGATACCCAATCCTATTTAATACTCGGGTTACTCGTGTTGCCCCAAAAAAAATTTTTTTTGAAAAGTTACTAATCAAGAAAAATAATTTGATCGAGCATATAATTTAAGAAAAAAACAATGTTGTTATCTCATGCATCTACAATTATAAATTAAAGAAAAATTGTGAATTCAATTATTTTGTCGTAATCGCTACTAAACCCTATCATTAAACCATCATATTAGGATCCTGAATTCCTGTTGTGTCGATTATAGTGTAGTGATTGTTCCAAAGAAATACTCGTGAAAGTATTTCCCCGGGTCGTGGTCCCAACGAAGGATTGAATGGAATCGTGATTTCGGTTCGTGATTCGTGAAGTGAATAGTGAAAATAAGTGAGATTTGATGGGAAATTATAACTACGGGAAGCAAATAAAGCATTCAAAACGATAACGCAAAGCCATCTAAACCTAAAACGCAATCTATTCTAAAAGCGCAAGAAATATTTAAAAAATATCATACGTACTCAAAATTAAAAGTGAATTTAAGGCAATTCTAAACCTACGGCCATTAAAATGATTTTCCTACGTTCTAAACGATAAAAGAAAACTACGGGAAAAAGAAAAATATTTTTTTGACTTTTTATGTATTTATTATGAATTAAAAACTATTTTTGATTTATTAAAAGTGATTTAAAATAAAAGAAAATGCAAAAGTAATTGTGAAAAATACAAAATTAATTCTAAAAAATATAAAATGACTAAAAATAATTTTATAAACTATTTTTGGATTTTTTAAAGCTTTTTCTGATTTTTTATTGATTTTTATTTATTTAAAAAGTATTAAAAATGATTAAAAACTAATTTTAAATGAGAAAAATAGCAAATGAATTCAGAAAATTATAAAATTTTTAGGAAAATTCTAAAATATTATCTGAAATCTATGAAAAATATAAAAAGTAGAAAAATAAGCTGAAAAGTGCTTTTTGGGCAATTAGCAGTTTGGAAAAGCACTTATCACCAAACAGTTCTAAAACTCTACAGGAGGTGCAAAGAACTCAAATAAGCATCTACAAACTCAAATAAGACCAAGAATCACACAGGAACACTTGAATGAAACAATAAGCAGTTTAGTAAAAAGCACTAGAATAAGCGGTAATGGTCCAGAATGAGCCAAATGTTCAGGAATCATGTAAAACACCTAAATACACTCAATGATGCTCAGATCTAACAAGCAAACTCAGATTACAAGCAATCAATCACAAATGCAAGCCTATGATGAAAATAGCAAAACATGTCCTAAAGCCCTACTTACAGAAGCAAATAAGCAGTTCAGATAAGCTATAAAATGCAAACTAATAGGGGAAAAGCTTCTCTACACTACTGAGTATCTAAAAAGTGTAAAAGCTCTATCACAAGCTGTTAATTGCTATCCTAATTGAGGCCAAGAACAGGTGGTGAAAACGGTGAAAACCGGTAACAAGCAGATTTATGTAGAACATTGACCTTTGAATTGCACTATAACTTTGACCAAATCTAGTTTGAACAGATTACATCTACTTCTAGATGTATAATAAGCATGTTCAAGCACTAAAAACTCAAACTCAAACATGAAATGTAACAAATCAACAATAGCAGCTAGATCAGTTAACAATAATGCAAGCAGAAATGAAGGACTAAGCTAATCTTTGACTTTTTGCTCTATTATCTCTGTATTTTATTATCACACTAACTCATTTATGCCTATTACGGTCTACAAATGCAGAAATCATAACAAGCTAACAACAAAAACACAAAATATCAGTATAATCCAAACACCTTCTTAATGAGCAGTCTACACTAAGTTTTTGGTTCTAAGCCTAAACTACTCCATCAAATGATCAGATCATACAACCTAACTGTATTGAGAGCTATTTGAACATTAATAATCAACCAAGAACAAAAGGAACACAGTATGCATTTTTGACTAAAAATGGCAGTAGGTATGTAATTTTAAACTAAATCATGTAAAAACCAAACAAAAGTACTAAAACAGCTATAATAAGCTACTCTAAGCACAAATAAAACTAAACATCAGTGATTAAAGCAATTAAAGAAGGAAGTTAAACAGGAAGTGCATTTCAGAATTAAACTTAACAAGAGAACTTACAAGCTCAGTCCCTAACTGAAATAGGGAACACTTTAAACCAAAGCCTATCTTTAAATAGGCTCAACTAACATCAATGGAAACACTGTTCTATCACCAACAATCCCAGAATCATCATCATTAGAGCTACCTCTGACTTTCGTTGACCAATTGATCTTTTAGAGTAAAAGCAGTAGCAACTATAGTTTAAGCTTACACTAAGCTATAATAGAAGTTTATTTGAACTTATGAGACAGAAACAAAAGTTTATAAAAGCTTACACGACCATTATCAAAAACACTTCTAAAAGCTTAAAAGGGAAATTTGAATACTGATTAAAATGCAACTTTATTAATAACTAAAAATCAATTACAATTTGGAAGAAGAGATTAAAAGTAAGCTAAACTTTACAAGCTAATTACTACTATTCTACTCCTATGCCTAATGGCTAACCAGCCCGAAATTATGAATGAGAGGTTCCTTATATGGCCACTGAGGTGAGGAGCTCTCTGGAGCTTCGGAAACTTCTGGATCCATCAATCATAACCATCAGATCAATTCCATCAATTAGTCCTTCAATTTTAGTCGTTTGATTCTCTTGATGAGGTGTAAGGTCCAATTAGGTGTGAGGATTTTTCCACCTTGGCAATCCAGTGGTGGGATGTGACTGCCAAGGTGGAATATGCTTAGTATGATGCTGGTTCGAGGGTATGTAAGGAAATTCAGGGAAAGGGAGGTAGAAGATATACAGTTAAGCGTGGGTTTTTGGGAATTTTATATTATTGTTTAAATGGGATTCGTTGACCGGGTTATGGAGGGTTGACTCGGGTTAAAAGGGAAACCGGGCTATAAGGTTGTGGGTTTTGGGCTTGATTTCTTAGGTTTACTATTATTCGTGGGTTAAAGTGATAAAAGGATCTGGTTTGTTTTAGATTTATCAAAAGGACCATTTGTGTAAAATCTGAAAATGAAAGGACCTCTTTTGCCAAGTTCAGAAATATTATCCAAGGGCTTGACTTGTCAAACTTTGATAATTGGAGGACCATTGTTGAATTTTTTTAGAGCTCAAATACGATCTTCCATTGAAAATAGTTTCCTCGGCCTCGGCTTTATATCCTCTTTCCATATCTCGTGCTCAGTTTTGTCGTTTTCTCATTATTCTTGTCCAAATTCTTAATATCTGCACCTGCACACATGAAAACACAAAAACACAACGTGTTTGGCATATTTAGGTCGGTTTTTGGTCATTTTGGTCCGTCAAATTAGGTAAAAGGTACGTGTAAAATGACACATACCAATTCCCATTACAAAGTACCTTACTAGGGCATAAACTACCTCATAACAATTTTTAGGCAGGTGCTTTAACGCACCAATTGTCTTCAGGACAACTCCTAGGGTCGAGCCTCCGATACCAGTCGGGCATAGTTAGTCTCTTCTTGCAGCCTTGGGTCTGCTATGGTGGAATACCAATAGACTCTACCATAAATGCTAGTGGGTCTTCATTGATATCTATTAGGGCATACGACATTACGACCAATGAACCTAAGAGCATCCACCATGATAAACCTTTTGAAAAGGTTTATAAAATGACACATCAAATATTTTTAAACCTTTTGCTATTTTAAAGCGACATTCACTATGGTATAAACCTTAACAACTTCATAAATGTCTTATATAACATATGCATTCAATGTATGAAAATTGGAAAGAGGTTCAAGAATTCGGACCTCTTCATGCCATATAAACATGAAATGAGCATCCAGTATGGTTGAAATGCAATATAGACCTTTTCATAAACCCACTGTAGTAGATCCTAAGAACCACATTTCCCGCGTCAGCCATGTACCCACAGATACCGAGCTAGGGCATCAAATATTTGTAGGGTCTAAGCTACGAGAGTGGATAGGCATATGGACGACGCATTAGTCTAAGAATACACATACAACAAGACTTTCCAGACTCATCAGTCCCAAGTCTTTTCTTTTTATATCTAGTTTTAAAACGTTTTTCTTTAAGAAAATCGTTTTACGCATAAACTATGTATGAATTCATACCACGACTTTTTAAGGTTTTAACACAAATCAATTGTAATAAAAAAAATGTCTAAACTTAGGTTACCCGTCCCAAGCCTTATTTGTTAGGTTCTTACTAATTCATAGATATCACCTTTTATTACGCGATCTCACTGTCAGAGATCTGGTGCTTAAGTCCCTAGATAATACCGGTTGTCATATTATCTACTGGCCTCATAACATGCATATCAGACATAATAAAACTCTTTGACACAGCCGAGCCATTATCTAGTGTTGATCTCGAGAGCCACTTCAGGAATCAACTTGGGTCATTATCCTAAGGGTTAAACATGACAAAATGTAGAAGGCTTCTTTGGACTCTGGGTCTTCTCAGCATCACCCGTCATACTCCTTACCCCTAGTGGATCTCTAGTCGTCAATGCTCCCCATTTCTCATTTCTCTTCGTACTCCATAGGTCGTTCTACCTCGTCTGAGCTTCCTTGTATCGCGTCCGTCTTGATTTACATTTAATAAATAAATACAATAGGGAATAATAATGGCAAGCAGGCCTCCCTTAACGTAAAATAAAATATAAACAGAGCTACGCTACATTACAACCATGCAGTTTATAATTTGGTCTTTGTCTCAGGCTCATGTCATGCATGATTTTAAATAAAAGAGGGAAAATATTTATTTAAATAAAGTATAGGTGAAACACTTAAGCTATGATTTGCTAGTACATATTACACATTCACATGCACCACATGTGCGACTGATCCTAATAGTACATGTAAACCACGAGATTCACCTAAATTGTTGCATACTAATGCAACCGTGTCATTCTTCGGGAATGACGGTTCTTACCTTATTGCCTCATATTGCCAGTTTAGAAAATTTTACTTTTAAAATTTGTACACCCTAATTAGGGTTTTTGAAAAATTGAAATTTTAAATATTCGTACTCCATAGGTCGTTGCACCTTGTGTGGGCTTCCTTGTATCCTGTTCGTCTTGATTTACATTTAATAAATTAAATATAAGAAGGAATAATAATGGCACGCAGGCCTTCCTTAACCCAAAATAAAATATAAACAGAACTACGCTACATTACAACCATACAGTTTATATTTTGGTCTTCGACTCAGGCTCGTGTCATGCATGATTTTAAATAAAAGCAGGAAAAGTACTCATTTAATTAAAGTATACGTGAAACACTTAAGCTATGATTCGCTATGCATAATACATTTGCACGTGCACCACATATGCGGCTCACACTAGTAGCACATGCGAATCATGAGATTTACCTATATTGTTGCATACTAATGCAACCCTGTCATTTTTCAGGAATGATGATTCTTACCTTATTGCCTCATATTGCCATTTTAGGAAATTTTACTTTTAAAATTTGTAAACCCTAATTAGGGTTTTTGAAAAATTGAAATTTTAAAAGTTCGTGATTTAGGTAACAAGAAACCCTGAGTCACCATATTTAATTTTGAAAAACTTTTATTATGGATCTTTAATAAAAATAATAATTTCCCAAATGCCCACTAATGACTTAACCCTAGTTTCCATATTCAGGAATCATGGATTCCGGGATTCCGAATTAGGTCAAACTGAATGTTTCATCAGTTTATGGAAACCTCATGCTTGGTTATCCTGATTCAAGCTCGCCGATTTTCTTGATCCCATCTAGCTAATATCCATAAAATCGACCCACCTAGGATTTGGGTAAACCCTAGGTTGCCTTTCTTGTTGCTTAAACTATCTTGTTTACCATATGCTTTAATTTGGTAACTTCAGGTTTTCAAATATGATTTTAGAATATTTTTAGTAAAGTTTAAAACCTGATGGAAAAGTGTTTTTTGAACAATGATAGTGCTCCTAAAAGGGTGCAATGTATTAGCAAATCGTTGAGTGGAATTGGTGATGTGAATATGAATAAGGGTTTTTTGACATCAACTAGTGCGACCAAGGATGTGAAACTTGTGGGTAATGCTGCTGGTAATGTATCGAACCATGGTGAGGAGAACATTGCATCGATCTTAAATAATTTTAAGGATTCTATGGATAAGTTGGGTGGCAATGTTAATGCTGATGCAAGTGAGGTTTGTAATGCTTCCAAAGTTGATACGAATGTTGATTCTGCTACGGGATTGGGTAAATCTACTCCTAAGGTTGGTATCGTTGTTAATGGTGATGGTAGTGTTAATGGTGATGGTCCTAGTAATCAGCCTCCACGTGAATCTGCTGGTCCTATTATTTCTGATTGGAGTGTGGATGATGGTGATATTAACTTGTCTACGTTAGTGGACAAGAATGTGTCTTCTGGTCCTAAAACATCTTATTCAGCCCCAACGACTTGTGGTACTAGTGAGGGCAAAGGTAATGTTAGTGGAAAGGAGCAATCGTTTGCTTCTTTGCTTGGTGCCAATAGTACTTCTCGTAAGGTGAATTTTAGGCAGATGGTTAATGAAGATCGGGTTCCTAACCATGATACTAAACTCCCTAAGGAGGCGATGGAACCCGTTTTAGGTCGGTATGAGAACACTCTTGTTGGGTACTTCTTAGGAAAAGCTATAGCTTTTCCAATTGTGCAGAACTATGTTACTAATACGTGGAAGAAATTTGGCGTGCAAAAGATTATGAAGAATGAAGCGGGTGTTTTCTTATTTAAGTTCTCTTCTAAGGACGGATTGGAGCAGGTGCTCCAACAAGGCCCGTGGTTAATCCGTCATTCACCTCTTATTCTTAGGAAATGGTCTCTTAATGTTCCCCTAACCAAGAATGAGGTAACTACGATTCCTGTTTGGGTTAAATTACATAATGTGCCTATAGTTGCTTATTCGGAGGTTGGTTTAAGCTTGATTGCTACTCAAGTGGGGAAACCGGTTATATTGGATTCATTTACATCTTCTATGTGTGTTGACTCGTGGGGTCGGATTAGTTATGCTCGTGCGTTCGTTGAAGTGTGTTCAAATTCAGAATTGAAAAAGGAAGTTAGTATGGCTATTTTGGATGATGATAGTGGTTATTCGATGAAAATCATTCATGTCGAATATGAATGGACACCTCCTCATTGCAGCGTTTGTAAGATATTTGGTAACACACGTAGTGAGTGTCCAAAACAAGTGAAAGAGGTGGTTCATAAGGTTTCTAATGGGGTGACTAATGCATTGAATCAGGTGGTTAATAATGATGAGGGGTTCACACAGGTAAGGAACCGTAAGAATAAAGGTAAGAGTGTGGTTTCTACGTCTCAACCTAAGCCAATTGGAGGGGTTAAACTCTCCTAGCCTAAGGCTAATTTTTGGAGACCTAAAGTCACAACAACTTCTAATCAGGTTGGTACCAAGAAAGATTCAGATCCTAAGGGTGTTCAACAAGCTTCTACTTCAAATGTTAAATCCGGTAAGGACCCACAGTCTTCTAACTCGTTTGGTATCTTGGAGTCATTGGTGGATGAGGATGTTCTTGGTTTTGTTAGCAATGGTAAGGGATCACAAGATCAGCCTATTAGTAACATGGATTCGCAGGTGCCGGGTGAGGCTTCTAAGGTGTCTACTATCCCATCTTCTACTACATCTGCAACAAAAAAGGCGTTGGAGCAGTCTACTATTCCTTCTCCAAGTACTTCTTCATCGAAGAGGGGTAACCCATTTTCTAAGGTGGGTAAAGTAGTTGTTTCTGACAGTGATGAGGATGAGGTGTATGAGCCGAATGATTATTTGGGAGATGATTTTTTTCAGATGAGTATGCGGCTCAAGTAAACGACTTACCGGAAAATTCAAGGAGTTCAAGCTTCAAGGACGTGCTGGGAAGTAGTATTTTATTTTGTACGTTTTTTCATAAGATTGGCATGTCATCTTATGTTGTTTATTGATTGGTCTAGTTGTTGGTTGCTATTGGTTCATTTATGGCCTGTCATAAATGATCTAGGGTAGTTCAAGCGGTTGCTTGAGGTTAATGTTGTACTTCAGCCACATTCCATTGTACTTTCAATGTTTTATTGGTTAATATATTTTACCAGGGTGGAAGGTCCCTTTTACCCAAAATAGTAAAGTTTAAAACCTTCCAAAAATAACTAAAACCACAAATCATACAAGGTAAGACAAAAAATGCTTACAAACAAGAATTAGGGTTTCCCAGATTAAGGTTTTGCGATTAGCCTATATTAGGGTTTCTTTGAGGTTTAAGCCTAGATACAATTGTACCCTCATAAAGGGTATAGGAAACCCTAAAGGCTTGAACTTTATGTAATCAGAAGCCCAAAACCCTAATTTGATCACAAGAACATAGTTCTTGTAATCATGACAACATTATTTAGGAATTTGTATATTTTATCGCGTAAGAAAATTATGGTGTAAATCCAACCCTAGATCGACACCCTCAAGGATGCAATGCTTGTGTATTTCTATCATTGATAAAAACAGTACAAAATCTTAATTAATTACAAGGGTGATTAAACACTAGTTGCCATTTAGATCGCAAAAACCCTAAAAACCCTAATTAGCAAGAATCGATCCAACAACCTCATAACTAAATCAAGAATTGATTTTTATGGCAACAAAAGCAATTAATAATAACCCTAGTTTGGTTATATATAATTAGGGTGACTTTAATACCACTGTAGGATTTTGGTGGTCACCCGGATAGCGTATAAAACATGCACAACAGAAAATAAACAACCAAACACCATGCCGACCAAAACCAAAGTCCAGATCTCCTAATCATAGATATAACCTAAACCTAAACACGTATTAAGGGTGTTTACATAAGATTTACCTTAAATCATGCATGCAGTAATATTCTTTACAAATTTGCAGTCAGCTGAGCGCACAAAATCGCCTCCTTCTTCGTTCTTGATGCTTGATCGATCGACCCAAAGGGTTATTATGGTCGATCGCCCATTGGGTATTGCACAGGTAGAACTAGGGTTGTAAACCTACGAAAGTTAGGCGACCACAAAACACAAATAAATGACTAGAAGTCGTTTGGTCGACTTAGGGTTTATAAAACCCTAAGTTTGACCGAGAATAGAAGATGGGGTGAGGAAAATGGTTAGGGATGTTAATGAGGAGTATCTAATTGTGTCTAGGGTGCCTTGGTATTTTTAAGATACCAAGGAGAGTTCAAGAACAAATAGAAAACACCCTTAACTTGGAAAACAAGTTTCCAAGTTTGACAAGGACACAAACAACCTCATTAAGGGTATTCAGCCGATTATCCCTAAGAGATTAGAGATAACTTTTGTCACTTGTCATTAATTACCCACTAATATTAATCCCTGATAAATATTAGACTTTGGGTCATTACCGGTTAGCCCCTTTAATGAAAATATGCCATATTTTCATTTCTAATGAAAATACTTCTGGATTTTCATTTCCAATTCATTTCTATTTCATTTCGTGAACTCGTTTCTTATTTTGCTTGCATGTTCTCTCTAGTGTGCACCGGTGTGACCCTTCGTCATTTCTGTGAAGGCAATTGTGAAAGTGGTTATGTTGTTTGCACACAAATCCTTCACCTTCAAACGTGTTTCTGCATGTGTCCTTGCCGTATAGATCTTTGACATAGAGGGTCTTAAAATAATAGTGGATCTTCATGTGAGGATAGATCAGATAATGGTAAGCTTTCGGGTAGAGTGATTGCAGGTATTGTGATTGGGCGGTTTTGGGTTGGTTTTTATCATTGGAGTGATGTTTATTAAGTTTAGGAAGTTTACTAACACTAGTAGTTCGAATCGAGCAGTGGTACAAGGTGCAGCCTCAACAAGTGTCCTAATCATATTATGGTAGGTGAGAATACCAGGTCGGATGAAGGGTATTCAGGTCAGGTTTAGAATGGTGATGATTTGGTGTTTTTCAGTGAAGGTGGTTTTTTGTTGGATGATTTGTTGAGAGATTTTGTTGAGGTGTTTGGGAAAGGAATGCTAGGTACAACTTATAAGTATTGTTTTGAAATTATTGTTTTCAAATTATTGTAGGAAACATGGAGAAAAGATCTCAATTAACATGAGAGATTAGAGGTAAGATTGCTTTTGAAGTTGCTACCGGGCTTGGACACTTACGGAAATGAGTTTTTTAATTTTTGGTTATTTATGTTACTGCTCACCAAAATGGGTTTCTTAAGCAGGAGTGGTGATGAGTTTTGATATTTGCGTAAAAAAGTGGGGTTTGTGTAGATCTTGATGATGGGTATTTGGATTCAATTTGAAGTTGTTTGTGTGCTTAGAAGAAGTCGGTGTATGTGAATGGTTGTGGTTTTTGAACATGATATTGATAATAATGATGATGAATTTTTTTGAAAATGAAGGTGATGATGATGATATGAATTTTTTGATGTTGTAGCTGAAAAATTAAGTTATGGTGGTTTTGTTGAAGATAATTTGAAGATGGAAGTAAAAAAAGAAAAAAATGGCTAATATCTTGAAAAGATGAATTTGGCCCCACGTAAAAAGCACGTGAGGGGTCTAACTATCATTTATTGACGTCTATTAGTCAAAAGGACCATCGGGGAAGCAAAATGGAGACGTTGGGGACGTCTGGTGCATTTATTTTGAATTTGGGATTGAACATGCAAATTTGGGACAACCTTAGGGACGAATGGTGTAATTTACTCAAGAATCTAAATGATAATACAAATGATCTTGTTAAAGTATTTTGTGATTTTTTTTTTTTTTTTATAAATTTTTGTGAAAATAATTCTTTTTTTTTTAAGGAAAAGAAACATTTGAAACAGATGTATTTCTCCAAAGTTGTGAGTGCCAAACAATACAAAATTAAATGCTAAACTTTTTACATACATCAAATACAAAAGTATTGTGAGAGCGTTTACCCAATCTGGTCATCAGCGAGGAACGAACTGTTGTTCATACTTAAACGGTCAAGTGTATATTTTAGTTTTAGAAAAATGATAATTTATTTGACATCCAATTAGGACGGTTTTAGACTTGTCTTCACTTATTTCCGCAATACTCATAACTTTTTTATCTTAATAGTAAATTATGATTCACTTACAATTCACTTACAAACCGCTATCATTGCTTGTGACTTTTGGTTACGTAAATTGTTATAAGTTGTCATTTTAATTTGTTCAAACTTGCGAGTTTTGATATAAATCTGTGTCAAAACTAAATAGTGAATAACAACATGTGATATCTAACCTCACAAGAATGTGATTCTACTTGAAGGAATTGCAAATCATATGTGATTATGTAACACGTATAGCCAAGAACTTTAATTAGTAATCAATATATTCGGGTATTACAATCTTTTGAAGCATTAATTATAACTTTAAAGTTTAGTATGAAAATGAACAATCATTTGCCTTTCACCTATATGTAAATCAAAATTAATTATCATAAATAAACGTGATCACACGTAATTTACTCTTTTTCATCCCGTCAAAAATTCATTAGTGCATAGAAGATGAACAGATCGAGTTCAATGTGTGGTTCATTTACTACTAGAGTGTAAATGTGACAATGCCTATTCGTATCTTTATTATATATAATCATTACCACTCTTATAGCTTGTGAGAATTTATAATCACATATTCATAGCATACAACACTCCGAAACAGGCATGACATATCCTCCCAATCACTTCTTCAAGTTCATCCCACCAGGCTTAAAATTTAACCTTGTAAGCATTTTCACTTTTACATTTTCTGTTACAATCTATATGATATAATCTAGACGCAAATCACAATTTCATGCTTATGAAAGGTTTTATATTTTATGAATTAAGTTACAATAAGGCCTTACTATGTAAAAACATTGACACATAAAAATTTGTTTTAGATTTTCATAGGTCTAACACTCTATGCATCGATTTGCATATATTGTTTTTGTAGTCAATTCCAAAATCATTTTGGATGAACTTGAACCAAGGTTACTTGCAAGAAAGTAGTATAAGAAGAGGTTGTCCGTGAATGGCCAAGTGGACATTAGCTGACAAAGGTTTTTTTAGTGACGGTGGAAGGAAGTTTGGTGATGATAATAAGTTCAAGAGTTTGACTTGATTGTGTTCAAACATCCAAGGACAAACGTTGTTTGACTTTAGGTGTTTGACCAATCTGCATGTGAAAGAAAGTATCCAAATTTTACTAAACGAAAAGTAGATGTACGAAGACCACATACAAGTGTAAATTAACCTACATATACATGTTGATATAAAAGTTGGCGTATCCCTTGTTTGGGTTCCTGTTCTCGTATCAATTAGATTGATAGATGCTTTAGGGACCTGCGCACTATGAAAGCAACAAACACCGTTGAAGGTTATCGAGGGATTGTCTCCCCAGCGATTATCCTCCGGCGTGAGAGTAAGTAATCGAATTTAGGGTTTGTGAAGAGTTTAGGGTTTGTAAATCGTACCTTAGACGAGGAGCTATGATGCCCTTATTTATATACCACGTAAACCGATAAGGGTTTCGTGCTCCTCACTCTTCGCCTGTTTGGCCGATATCGGTATTTGGTGTATATCTCCTTTATTTATAGGAGATTATCCCGTATCTAATCCATTAATAACTTTGGGCTTAGGCCTTGTGGGCCCAAACCCTCCTTAACATGGTGTCCAGTTATTTGTTATAAGCGCCGCTCGTGGTGGGCTTAAAGTGTTAAGTATGTGTTTACTAATCGGTCGTGACCCGAGTGGAGACTATACGTCCATCATGTCCCCCCAGGTCTAAGTGGTGCGCAGGGTAAAACACTGCGATGGCTAGACTTTAAACCGTGTAAAAATTATCCCAACGGTGCGCGGGAAGAATTCGATAGTTTTAAACCGCCAAAATACCGCGATGTAATGCACCTAGTCCAAAAAAGTGCAAATTCGAGTACCTCGGAAGTGGAGAGGCTAATCCAGCGTGTCCTGTTACTGTTACAACTTCCAGCCACACGATTCGATTAGTAGGGTTCACGTGGTCAGTTATCTGTGGTGGGTGAGAAATAATATAACCCCATCTCCACTTTTACGTGATTATCACAGTAAAGCGTTTTAATCTCCATTTTCAAAGCTTCAAAGCCTCCCTTTGCAACCCTAATTTTATACCTAGGTAATTAGCGCGTGCGCCTTTCTAAACACGAACATGGTTCCTTCAACTGAGTGATTGCCCGCCGATACTAACCGATGGATGAACTGACGCATTTCACCTACGATTATTTATTCCCTTTGGATCTGCACCCAGAGGTGCCAGGTTCCTAACGAACAACCCATTGCGGACTTCCCCGAAGGGAAGGTAGGAGTATATACCCCTTCTTCGAGTGGGCGGGCGAACCAGCGCGTACCCCATAACCGTGCTCCTTGATCCAGATACTCAACTGACTACGAGCTCCATATCTCCCAGTTGCACTGTATAGCGCTGGGAAGATTTCCAATTTTGAGGTGAACGCGCTTATTAGCGATTCCCTCCCACCCTCCACTTATTTCGCGCGTTCCTATCGCGCGTCGTGGTTAAATGGTGGTTACCTTCTCTAAGCGATAGGTGAGCTGCGTGCTATGTGAAAGAAGGTAGATAAACTTAGGGACTGGAGAGAGAATCTTTGGATTGACGCGCTGTCTTCATCTGATTTCCCGTTCCACCCACCCGCCTTTCGTTTGCAAAGGATGAGCCGCCCCTCGGACACGTGGACGAACCCGGACCATGCGGCTGTTATTAATGCTAACCGCCTCCACATCAGAGCCGTACCGGAAGAGTTCCTGGTGCATAATGGGCATCAGTCCGCAACTACTTCGAGCCTGCTACGGAGGTTCCCACATTTGTGGATGTGATGGAAGGTGGGTGCTTCATCCTTCCTTCTTTTCTGTCGCTATAGCGTAAGCCTTCTTCCATTTCCATACTTTAGTAACATTTTTTCCTTTCTATTGTTTTTGCGCAGAGATGATCTGTTTGGCGTCGTTATTTAGAGATGCCCAAATCGGTGACCATATTGAGTGCTCCCCTGAGAGAGGTGAGCGCCCATTTTGGCAGGTGACGGCGGGGCGCGTCATGGACCTAATTGTTCCGGACCTGAGGGCTCCACTGCTCGCAGCGGTAGTCCGCGCCATTACAGGAGGTGGCTCCTCCCTGCCAGCAGGGACCCGATGTTGCGCAGCCCTCCTCCCAATTTGTGAAACATAGCGTACGTTGACTTGGGAGAGTCTATGAAGAAATGGAGGAGGGTCTCCAATTGAGGCGCAAAAGGGCGTCTAGTGTGATGCGAGGGGCATCCAAGAAGGCGCAGGATCTGAGGCTGAGGAGGGTCCCCATCTTTTGCTGAGTTGGAATGGGTAAGTAACTTGTTTATTTGTTATAAATTTCGCTAATTATAGTTTGTTCTAATCTGTTTCTTCACTTGATCGTAGTGAGATGCTGAGAAGTCTGGGGGAGATGCGTCCATGACTGAATTGAGAAGAGTCCTCAATCCCCTCCCCACACGTAAGTACTTGTTAGCATCACTTAGATTTTGTGTATGTTGAATTGTGGTTTGTATGCAACACTTGTTCCTGATGTTGTGTACAGTGATACAACATGTGGAGGACACTGGCGCACCAGATGGAATGGTCACCCAAAGGTTGAGCCCTTTTTCCTGGATGAGGGCGCACTCACCCGAGGGATATTGGAGAGGAGTCAAGGTCTTTGACTCCTGTGAATGGAGGAGCTGGCCCTCCATCACTGGCGCCAATTAATTGTGGCCCAAAGCCAGGGCGAGCTACTCTGTTGAATAAGTAGCCGCCTCCTTCCCCAGTTTGAGGTGGATGTACCAGCCTGAAGGCGCAGTTAGCAGCATGTGCAGGCGAATAGCAAGCTCTAAAGCTGAGTAGCTGACTCCAAGGCTAAACGGAGCGCGCAGAGGCATCTGCGCAAAGCTGGCGAGGGGATGTTGGCCGTGAATGGCTGAGTTGGAGCAGGTAGCGTGCCTGCTGCAGACCATCCAGAGGTTAACTCTTTGTGCGCTGAAGTTATTGGCAACAGAATAGAAGCAAGCACTTTTGCAAATTGAGGAGTTCCGTAGTCGGTAGAGCTTTGCCGCTTGAAGATTAGGAGAGAAGCTCGCAAGCTCAGCATCGAGTATGATGAGGAGCTATACCCGCATATGGTTCAATCTGTGGCTGAGCGCAGGTAAATCTTTCTTTGCTTTTCTTGATAACTTGTATATATTTAGACTTTCTTTCCTACTAACACTTGTGTTATTTTGTAGGTGGTTGATCAGCCATGGGCTGCGCCTGGCTGCCATGTGTACGCTGGAGCATCCAGAGGTCACCACGGCATTCGGGAAGGTGGTGGACTGTGCTATTGCGTGAGGCCAAGTTATTGACTGTGCCGCTTGCCGAGGTCCCGGAGTACAAGGTGGATGCCCCTACTGAGCTCTTCGCTGCTATGGAAGAGTTAAAGAAGCTTGAGCTTCCACATATCGCGCGTCTTGATGAGCCCATCGATGTGATTATGGCGGGGCTCACGCTTCCAAGGAATTTGCAGGATGGCGCAGATAAGCAGTTGGACTTCTACTTGAAGCCTGACGTGGCGCAACTGAAGGTACCAATCTTTGCTCAGCCTCGTGATATCTTGAATCCCTTCCGTCTTGAGAAGGAGATTTCTTTGCAAAGGTCTCTAAATGCTCATGTATCCAGGGTCGCAGGGAAAAAAGGCGTGAAAGGGAAGGCCATTATGTGCGGCATAGGCGCTGCGCATCTGCCTAGGACCGACGGTGTACCTGTCACCATAGCCACCGTTTCCCCTGATGATGCAGAGTTGTTGCAGCGACTCCAGGATGCAAAGGAAGCGGCTTTGAGTGGGGGCTCCAGCCAGCTGAGGCGTACACATTTTGTACTTAGTTCTTTGTTTTGAACCAATTTTTGTATGAACTTACTCTTTATATATGAAGTTCTTTTTGTACTTAGCGTATTTATACTTTTCAAGTACTTATGTTTTTGAACTCGTAGTTCGCGTATAACTCATGTATCCTTGCGTGAAGAGATCTTTGAGTGTCTAAGTGTATTTAAGAAAAGTCATAAGTATGTATGAATTTCCTTAAGTATTGACCATAGTCGTGTATGGAATCTACTAACTTAGTTAAAGAAGAAAGAAATCATAGTCATCTATGAATTTTTGTAAGTCTACTTGTCGTATTTTATTTTAAAGAATCAAGAGTCTTGATTTCCCAAGTTGTTAAACGCGCACAGGTGCCCTATTGCTGCATCCATCGGGTGATTGCGCCAAGGAACTGCGGCCAACGGTCTTGAGCGCAAGGGTGTTTAACAAGGATCGTAATCCAAAGTTGATGGGTGTTGCAACCCTCTTACTCAACGAGTGTGGTTTAGTAGGTTAACTCATCCTTTGTACCAACGGTGGGTATTAATTAGTGCATGCACGCCATGTAGGCTAAAGGAAACGTGACCAACACATGAAATATAAACAGTATTTAAATAACAATGTAAAGAATTTTTGTCGCAGAGTTAGCTAGAAACCGCGAATGTTGTATGTAATACTTGCAAGTTTGTAAAAAGAAATACTTATTCTAGATAAACTCAACAAATAAAGTTTACATGGATCTTTATTGGGTACTTTTCTAAAGGCTGGAGTGTCCATGTTGGGCCCGTATAGCCTATTCTAAAGATAGCTCGCTTAAGGTTGCGAACATTCCACGTTCGTTGTATCCCGTGTCCATCTTATCGCGTTAGTTGTAACGCTCCCTTGCCAAGTGCTCAATGACCTCGTAAGGTCCGTCCCATTTGGGTCTAGCTTTCCCAGTGTCTCTGCGCGGCTGAGTCAATATTTCGCGGTATACGAAGTTCACCTGGTCTGGAATGAAGTGTTGCCGCAACTTGTGGCATCGTATACCCTTTCATTCTTGACTTGGCTTTTTCTTCGACGTATTGCTGCGCGTTCACGTCGCTCTTCCCAACTAGATCTAAGTCTATACGCCAGCTCTCATCATTGGTAGCAGATTAACTTCCCTGTACGGATAGTTGGCAATTCCAATTTCAGTCTGGTATATGGGACAGCTTCTGTTCCATAGAACCAAAGGAGGCAAGGGATGCTCCGTTGCTAACCTGGGATAGTAATTCGGGTGCGCAGGAGAACATGTGACAGTTCCTTCTACTCATCTTCCTTTGTGTTCTGTCCAGACCGCGCTTTGATTCCTTCGCCCAGGCTCTATTCGCAGCGTTCAACCAGACTATTTGTTTGTGGGTGAGTTACTGAGGCAAGTGTTGCTTGATGTTCAGCTGTTCGCACCAATCTTTGAACGGATGTCACGGAATTGTTTTCCGTTTCTGAGATGATTGCACCAGGTAATCAAAGCGACATACGATGTATCCCATCGAAATCGCTTGGACTTGGTTGCCCGGTGATTGTAGCCACTGCTTTGCTTCAATCCACTTGGTGAAGTAATCTATTGCCACAAGAGGGATTCAATACACGCGGCAACAGGGAATGCGTCAGCGTGTCTAATCATTTGTAGAATGGCCATGGTGAATGTTATCGGTGTTAATTCATTGTTGGGGACGGCGCGGATAGGTCTGTGAAACTTGGCAGTGTTGTATTTGCGTACCAAGTCTCGTGGCATCTCGTGCATAGTGGGCCCAGTAGTATCCCTGACCGTAGCGCTCGCGGCCACAACAGGACCGTGGTCCTGAGTGCATACTGCATGGAACCAGCGTGGATCTCTCGAAGTATCGTAATCTGCCTGAAGGGTCCCACGCACGAAGCCCAGTTGTAAGAATGGAGCGCCTGTATTAAGACAGCCATCTCTAAGCTCGAATCGCTGCGCGTGCGCGTATCGTCGAGCTTCTTCTGTTCTTGGGTAATATACCCTTGCTGATGAAGTCACTATAGGGCTCATCCATGTAGGGCCTTCTTCTTCTATAACTGTGGATCACTTCCATCTCGGAGATGATTTGTCTTTAGGATTCTACCAATACTGTTTGACAGATGGTGGAAACTGGTGACGCAATTTTGCTCAATGCGTCTGCTTTCTCTGTTCTCCCTCTGGACTTGTGTTATTCTGAATCTGTCAAATCCTTGGATTAAGGATTTTGTTTTTTCAAGGTATTGGATCATGGTTCCTCCTCTTTCACCTCATATTCCCGGGACACTTGTATTGGCCACTAAACGGGAATCTACTGTTCTAGTTGGGTAACCCATTCGCTTGCGATTCGTAGTCCACGATTAGGGCTTCGTATTCTGCCTCGTTGTTTGTGGCAGTGAATTCAAAATGCAAGGCATATGTAATATTCCATCCATCTGGATGGTAAGAATGAGGCCTTCTGCCTGAGCTATCTACGCATGAAGATTTGTCCGTAAACAGGATCCATGGCTCTTGTAATTTCACTTGGGTGGGTTGAGTTACATCCTCGCTGTCGGCTTTTCGATGATAAAGTCCGCGAGTATTTGCCTTTGACCGCAGTGCGGCGGTCTGGTAGGAGATGTTGATGTTCCCTAGTAGTACACTCACTGTTCTGTAATTGGCTCCCTGACGCGTCTGGGTTTGGTTGGGAGATGACTTGCTTTAAGGGTTCGTCAAGTGATCAACCACTATGGGGTGCGGCCTGAAAAGTATGCTGCGCAATCTTATTAGCGTGCAATACCAGCGCCAGTATTAAACTTTTCCATTGGGGCTGTAGTTTAATCTCGTTTTCTTAAGCGCCTTGCTGACGCAAAGGTATACAGGTGTTTGTACTGAGTTTCTATGTCAATAGTACCGGCTTACTGCCCCTATGAGTTGCGGATGAAGTACATTATCAACTGCCTTCCCCTGGTCGGGGTGCATACTAACTTGGGGGATGCGCTGCCTTGGTTGTAAAATTGTTTTTTTGCACCGATGTGCTCAAGCCCAGAGGCCATGCGTGAGAGTGATGCGAATGCGAGTGCAATTTAGACGTAATGCGTTTAGTATAAAAAAATAAAAAATAAAATATATTTATACATATATAATATATTTCACTGGTGGTTCCGAAATTATGTCATGGACTTGTGGTTGTGAAATTTGTTTATGTCATAAACTCGTGTTTTGTTTCAACTTTCTAGCATTGAATTAAAGAAATTAACTAACTTTGTACCTTAATGATATAACATATGTGATTATGAGAATCAAAAAAGAAAATATGAGTTTACAACTTGAAATTACACAACAGGAGAAAGAAATCTATTCGATTATGCATTAAAGTAAAAAATTCACTAACTTTGTAGAATCAATCGCACTAAGGTCTTTATTAAATTAATTGAATGAAATAAAAATGAGGGTAATTTGGATGAAGGGCTAGAAATATGGTCATCAATGTGTGATTTTTTGGACGTCATTTACTAAGGTCTTTATTAAATTGGTTGGGCTTCTTTACAAATCAGCCCAAATTCCAAATTGCGCTAATTGCGACTATTGCTAGCATTACACACATGCGATAAATTGCGGTCGATTGCGAGCGCAATCTAGGATGGCTTCGCATTAGGAACCATGATGCGAAATTTCAAATGCAATGCAATAATGCGTGCAATTTGCGCAATGATGCATGCATTTTTAAACCAAGAGCGCTGCTATTGTTTGTTTGAGCTGCTGAAACGCTTCCTCTGCTTCGGTAGTCCAGCGAAATTCTCCCTTTTTTGTGCACTTCTTGAGTGTTTTAAATAGTGGTAGTGACTTGTCCACTGACTTGGATAGGAATCTGTTTAGACCGGCCAATTTTCCATTCAAGGATTGGACTTCCTTTAGCGTACGCGGTGAAGGGAGTTGTATGATTGCTTCAGTCTTATTAGGGCATGGCTTGATGTCATCTGGTTCTATTAAGTATCCTAGGAACATGCCTTCTGTAGCGCCAAAAGTGCATTTCTTAGGATTTAGCTTCATATTGATTTTCCGTAGTGTCTTGAAAGTTTCTTCAATATCGCGCACTACTTCATCTTCAGTATGGCTTTTTATAACCAGATCATCAACGTAGACCTCCAAGTTGCGACCCACTTGCTTTTCGAATGCATTATCTACCAAGCGCTGGTAGTGATTGGCCCAGAAATGGTCAACTAAAGTCAACCAAGGATTTGGTCAACAAAAGTCAAGCCATTTAGGGCTCAATGCAATGATCCAAGGAGTATAGAATATCCCCGGGTCGTTATGTCTCAACGAGGTGTGAATGGTACACAAAACGGATTTGTGATCGGGTGATTTTGAACAGGAATAGGGTTAACGGATGAGTGAACTAAGGAAATGTAAATGAAATAGCTTAAACAAGCTATGGGAACAAATACTAGAAAGCAAATTACCTAAAAACGTTTAAAAGCTAAAAAAAGCAAACGCGAAGTTACCAATAAACCAATCTGAATGCAAACAAATTAAACAAACGCAAAGAGTTGTAAGGAAAAAAAAGGCTAGATAAAAAAGTACCTTTCGTACAAATCTACTACAGGATATAAAAGAAATAATTATTAGA
>LBNU01001596.1:24597-34930 GCA_014162995.1 Artemisia annua | reverse complement strand
TAAAAATACAAAAAGAATCTTCCTCCACCCTTAGACCTAGATTAGAGTAGCCTTTAGCCTAACGAACACTATTCCCTGCGAGAGAACGATCAATCCCCCGGTACTTGCCACTACACTATACTACATCGGTCAGGTACACTGCCTGGTGGGGATTGCAAGCTTCTCGAGATCCCTCGAGAGGTAAAACGTAGTGCGTGTTGCAATCCACGCGCATCAACTAACAATACTGAGTACATGGTTTTTAAACTAAGATTGACAACTGAAATTTAAATTTACATGAATTCGACATAAGAAAATTAAGCTATCTTCTACACTAACTACCTACTACTCTTTATCTTCTCTTTTTCTTGACTTATAGGCTCTCTCCCAGCCCTCTCTCTCTTTCCCACCTTATTTTCTAGCCCTTGGATGGCTTGAAATGATCCTGACCTTCGAAATAGATTTTTGGCGCCAAAAGGTCTTACCCACTTTTCTGGTTAACTTGGAGGGATTCAAGGTTAATAAATGGAGTTTGGTTTGTAGTGGAGGCTAGGGGACATGGAGTGGTGTTGGTGAGGTGGAGGTATGGAGAGGTACGGTGTGAGCAGGTTCACGTGGGGAGGGAGGTGGAAGGAGGTCAAAGGGGGTTTGACTGGGGTTTATAATAAACGGGGTGTGGTATTTTGGGTTTTGGGCCGTGGGTGGTATTTGGGCCAGGGGTTGGGGTAAAGGGTTAATGGGTTTGGATAATGGGTTTTGGGTTAGTGAATTACACAAGCGCCTGTTTGTTTGTTTAGTTATAAATCACAAGGACCAAAAGTGTAATAATCTGAAACTTTAGGGGCTGAAATTGAAACTTTTCCAAAGATACCATAAGGATTAAACATGCCAAGCTTCAATAACCCAAGGACCATAAATGTAAATTTCTCATTTTTAAAACACCGGGGACCAAATATGTCAATTTTCAAAGTTGAGGGACTAGCTTTGCCATTTCATGAAAACTTTTATCCAAGGATCAATATTGAACATTTTTGACTTTCCAAGGACTTAAGTTGACTTTTCTTTGAAATATTTTGACCAGGGATTAATTTTGACAATCTTTGAAAGTTGGGGGACTGAAACTGCCAATTTTGCAAACTTTGTACGTTTTTCATCTGTTTTTACTCATTTTGCATCTAAAATTATAAAACACAATTTTGAAATATTTTCAGTATTTTGATGCATTTCTGAGTGTTTTTGTATGTTTTGCAGTTCAGATTTTACCAAAAATGATGAGTGTTTGAGCACTCATCAGTAGGTAGCTCCCGCATTCTTTAGCCCGAAAGGCATCTTTGTGTAACAATAGACGCCTTGGCTCGTATGGAATGCTGTTTTCTCCTCATCTTCCTTAGCCATTTGGATTTGGTGGTATCCTTTATATGCATCCAAGAAGCATTTGAAAGGATATCCACATAAGGATTCTACCTTCCAGTCTATTTCTGGTAGTGGGTAGCAGTCCTGAGGGCATGCTTTGTTGGGGTCCGTGAAGTCCACGCACATTCGCCAACTGCCATCGCTCTTTTTTACCATGACTGGATTAGACAACCAATCATGGTAGTAGACTTCTCGCATAATACCTGCGTCCACAAGCTTGTGTACTTCCTCCAGGATGGCTTTCGCGCGCTCTGGGGCCTGGCCACGCTTCTTTTGCCTTATTGGCGGATATCCTTGTCGGATTTGTAGTTTGTGCTCTGAGATTGACCTAGGTACGCCAGTCATATGCTTTGGCTCCCATGCGAAGACATCCAGGTTTTTCTGCAGGAGTGCGCACACAGCTGTTTTCCCTTTATCTGACAGCGAACCTCCAATTGACACCTGTTGTTCAGGGTAGTCAGGGTGTATTGCTACTGTGACAACCCGTAAATTTCCCTACAAGTTCTATTTTGAGAAAAGATTATTTATTTTGAGTTCGGATGATTTTCGGAGAAACTAGACGTATTTATATTCATTTTTATCGAAAATGTTATTCTAAGCGCATTGGTGTTATTCCCGTATCTTAAATCTTTCGTTTACTAGTCTTATTGAGCCCCGAACCGCTTTCGTGAAAGATTTGATAAATTACATGAATGGTCCCTGCTTAAAGTTACAACCACACCATCCTAAACTTTGTATTAATTACCCATTGGTCATTGTGATTTATACACTCTACTCACCCTATATATATATACCCATTTATAATTTTTCTAGGGTTTTGGAGAATCTCTCGCTCTCTCTCCTTTTTCCAGCCGACAATACAAACCCACCTTCCTCTCTTCCATCTCCGGTCGTTGTCCGGCCAAATCTCCACCACCACCTCGCGTACTAACACACCGCCACCCTAACACCCACTCTTCTTACTCCTTGGTCACGTTCGACCAACACACGCGCCGTTTTGTGGTTGTTCTATGTGTACAGATCGAAGGTTATAAGAGTTGGTGAGGGTTTTGCTTTAGTTTTATTTGGTTCGAGTTAACACCGCCACCATCGCCATCGTCTCCATCTCTCATTCTCATTGTGTTTTGGTTCGTGTTCTAATCGGGTTAGAGAAAGAGTCACGTAAAGGTTTGTGGTTTGGTTCGAGTTGTACTCGAGGAGATACCACCACCTTCGCCGCCCTCTTTTCCCTGATGTTGGTAAGCCGAAACCATATATCCATCTTTATTGTTGTGTGATTTGTTTAACCGATATAGTTTGTGTTAAGTTTNTTATTGGACCTCAACCGAATACAATATATTAGACTCTTACGAATTTAATATATTTGATTCGCAACGGGTACACAATAAGTAAGTAATGTCTAATAATCAACGAATACACTTTATAGTTTTCTAATAAATTGTCGGGAAACATTGTTTTAGAGAACTGGAATTTATTTAAAGTCTATTGACTTGGAAATGTTATATAAATGGATGCGTCATGCCGAAATTTATAAACTTTTCTAAACTTACATTTTTATTTCCAAACTTACATTTTCATTTCTAAACCTTTATAAGATTACTTTTATAAAACCCGACAAAGAATTCGAAATGAATAGTTCTATTTAATCCTTAAAACCCTCTCATAATTGGATTATTAACTTGCGATTTCCTTATAAAACTTATTGAACTATTCTAAACTATTTGGGATTATGGGGTAAAT
Source organism: Artemisia annua (assembly GCA_014162995.1). Taxonomy (NCBI): domain Eukaryota; kingdom Viridiplantae; phylum Streptophyta; class Magnoliopsida; order Asterales; family Asteraceae; genus Artemisia; species Artemisia annua. The sequence continues at coordinate 31,798 of LBNU01001596.1, read as the reverse complement.
ACCGAAACTAACCGATTAACCTATTTTATATTAAATAATTAATTGTTGTCATTGTCTAGATTTTCTTTAATTAACTTGAGTTTGTTAATATTTCATGATCTTGCTGATGTCGTTTCCTCTTTGGCGTGATTTGTATGTCGATGTTTATTCCTCTTTGGCGTAGGTTGTATTTCGATGTTTATTCCTCTTTGGCGTGAGTTGTATATCGATGTTTATTCCTCTTTGGCGTGATTTGTATGTCGATGTTTATTCCTCTTTGGCGTGGGTTGTATGTCGATGTTTATTCCTCTTTGGCGTGAGTTGTATATCGATGTTTATTCCTCTTTGGCATGAGTTGCATGTCGATGTCTTGTTCATTTGGCGTGAGTTACATCTTGAGTCTATGTCTTCTTACCACACCACACGAAACATAAAGCTTTCTTACGAAATATTGATACTTAACTTTTTATAAGTAATGATTTGAGTAATCCACGAAAACTATGACACATCGTCTTTTATAGATTTTATTATTGTACGAACTATATTTTGAGATAATCGTATGCGTACTAGNTGGCACATTTTAGACTTATTGGACCTCAACCGAATACAATATATTAGACTCTTACGAATTTAATATATTTGATTCGCAACGGGTACACAATAAGTAAGTAATGTCTAACAATCAACGAATACACTTTATATTTTTCTAATAAATTGTCGGGAAATATTGTTTTAGAGAACTGGAATTTATTTAAAGTCTATTGACTTGGAAATGTTATATAAATGGATGCGTCATGCCGAAATTTATAAACTTTTCTAAACTTACACTTTTATTTCCAAACTTACATTTTCATTTCTAAACCTTTATAGGATTACTTTTATTAAACCCGACAAAGAATTCGAAATGAATAGTTTTATTTAATCCTTAAAACCCTCATAATTGGATTATTAACTTGCGATTTCCTTATAAAACTTATTGAACTATTCTAAACTATTTGGGATTATGGGGTAAATACCGAAACTAACCGATTAACCTATTTTATATTAAATAATTAATTGTCGTCATTGTCTAGATTTTCTTTAATTAACTTGAGTTTGTTAATATTTCATGATTTTGCTGATGTCGTTTCCTCTTTGGCGTGATTTGTATGTCGATGTTTATTCCTCTTTGGTGTAGGTTGTATGTCGATGTTTATTCCTCTTTGGCGTGATTTGTATGTCGATGTTTATTCCTCTTTGGCATGGGTTGTATGTCGATGTTTATTCCTCTTTGGCGTGAGTTGTATGTCGATGTTTATTCCTCTTTGGCGTGAGTTGCATGTCGATGTCTTGTTCATTTGGCGTGAGTTACATCTTGACTCTATGTCTTCTTACCACACCACACGAAACATAAAGCTTTCTTACGAAATATTGATACTTAACTTTTTATAAGTAATGATTTGAGTAATCCACGAAAACTATGACACATCGTCTTTTATAGATTTTATTATTGTACGAACTATATTTTGAGATAATCGTATGCGTACTAGGATGTACCCTCGTGTTCGTACTACTTGGTGCCGTCGTGCCCATCTTTTGGATATCGTTGTGATTAGCTCTTGATGCCAGGTTGTGTCGGTCGTGATTCTTGCATTGCTGTGGCTAAGGTGAGTTCATAGCCCCCTTCTTTTAAACAAGTTTTCATAACTATTTTTGGGGGAGAATACATGCTCTTTTAACTGAACTCAATGATTGTTTATCTGATTACGTGAACGGTTTGATTAAGATTTGATTGATTGATTGATTGATTGATTTACCGATATACTTGATTTGGATATTCGAATGCGTTATGTGTTTACCTGGTTTATATATGAGAGCTTCCTAGCTCAAACCATTTTCTTGGACCTGCTACTACTTGGTTTTGCTACATGTGTTGGCTAGATAAGGTTAGACGGAAGTAGAGTTGACCTAGAGCTAGGGCGCTTTGACCCTAGTTTGGAATAGACTCTGCTGCGGCCTAGATCCGGGGCAGTAACGGGTGGTTCCTTGTTGTGACCTGGCTAGTGACCGTTGATTCATCTTTCCTAAGATGATAAATTATTGATTGAGATTGAGATTGAGATTGAGATTGAGATTGTGATTGTGATGTCTATACCTGCCTCTAGTCACATATAGCACTTAAACTCTTCAGGTCCACAACTGTTTTTATAACTTAAACTCTATGGACTCACCAGCGTAAGCTGACCTTTAGCATGTATTCTCAGGTTTAAGGCGATAGCTCACTAATTGAAGGCGCTTGGCAAGGGGCATGGTCATAGGTGACTCTGATGAACATTTGGGACCGCTTTAATTATTTTATGGGCCTATTTCCGCACTATTTTATATCATGTAAACTTCATGCTTTACATAACAGTTTTTATTCCAAATAAATGAAATAAAAACCATTCTTTGTTCCTTGTGTTGTGATACCAATTTCATAGCACCCCATTGCATGTATGCTTCCGCTAGACCCGAATTTTGGGGGTGTTACAGATTGGTATCAGAGCCTAGGTTATAGAGAATTGGGCATTTTAAAACCCAAACTATAACCATTTTCGTGAAAACTAAACCCTATGACCGCTACGTGCCTGTCTGCCAAGCCGATGCCTCGCGTAAGATTTTATTTGAGGATGTAGTTGATTAGATAACTGAGAATACATTGGATAAGATATTGAATGATATGATTGATGATAAGTTGATAAGACATTTGATGATTCTTGTGATGAATTGATTATGATATAATTGATGGGTTTGATTATATAATCATTTTGGTGTGTGCCTTACTTTTGGATATTTCATATCCGCCTATTTTAGCTATTCACCATGAGCATTTCCATATGCTTATGCAAGTACCGCATTTATCACTGAGTTACGCTATTTCCTTGCGTAATCTCATTATTGAATATTGATTTTGCACACTAGTCGTAGTGTTGGGAATGATTTGGGATATAACGGACATATTACTAGCGTAACTAGGCTGAGTGTTTCAAAATTCATTGAACCTCGGGTGAATGTAGCCTGATCACCTACATTCAACCAGGGACAGTTGGACATGGCCTGATCAACTATGTCCGGCTCAAAGGTGAATTTTGCAATACTGAGGGTAGTTATAACAGCATTATGTTCGGGTTAGAGTTTGACTTTAGGAATGATAAGTTTGCGTGCACACACAAGCATTGAACATAACACCTAAGCCTGCACTTGCACACGACACACTGGCATCGCAACACCGCATGAATCGTATTGCTTCTGAAACCACTAAACGTCCTCGTTTATGTGGAATTCCTATTCGTCGCCATTGAGCGTAGTTCGCATTTGGTCGGCTTAGACCCGATTGACATCATTTGAATCTGAGCTGCTTATCGTAATAAGCCTCGTCGATCATACTGGAATTTTCGTTTGGATTTGATTCGGTTATGTTTGGATTTGATTTTAGTTACGTTTTGATTTGATTTCTGGCTTCGTTTTGATTTGGTTTCCGGTTACGTCTTGAGTTGACTTTTGGCTGTTTTGGATTTGGTTTTAACCATTTCAAATTTGACTTCGGTTACGTTTGAATTTAATTCCGACTACGTTGGATCTGATTTTGGATACGTTTGGATTTAATTTTCGGTTTTGCTTTGATGTGATTTCCGACTATGTCTTGATTTGACTCTCGGATATTTATGAAATTGGTCTCCACTATTTTGGATTGGATTTTGATTATTTCGTTATGATTTTGGACCTCGTTTCAAATTTGGATTTGGCATTTAGCCTCGTTTCATTTTGGCAATCTAGTCACAGCCGCCTCTACCTCAAGCCTTGTACTCTATTGATGCGTTTTCTTAACCAATGATGTTCATTTTCTTAATCGATGATGTTCTTTTTACTAATCGATGATATTCATTATTTTAATCGATGTTGTTTATTTTCTTAATCGAGGATGTTCATTTTCTCAATCGATACTATTCAATCAATGTTGTTTTAGTGACGATGTTCAATCGAGGTTGTACTTTCCACCTCCAACCTAAATATCGTGCTGAGTCAATCGACTCCAACCGATTGCTAGTAGCAATCAACTTTCTTACAGAATTATACTCCGAACTTGTTAAATCTCTTATTCAGCAAGGATTCTGTGCTCGACAGAATTCTTAAGATTTTGAGAGGTAACTTGAATCACGATCCTTGGGACAACCACCTATTCCTTCCCTCGTCCCTCGGAAATACCTATTATCTTTGCTCCTCTCTTATTGGATAGTGAAACTGCGTTGAAAATAATTTACAAATTGTTGCCATCTTACAAGATGTTTTACTACTACTTCACAAAAATCAAAATTTCGATTCTACCACTATGTGATGAAGGAGAATTGTTTTTCCTGTTATCTCACAAACTACCTTACGAAATTATTTTCACAAAATGATTTTATAAAATATTTTGATGCCATGTTACAATAATATGGAACCCAATTGCAACCTTGCTACTATCCTGAATATCAAAATTTTGATCTAACTACCATTTTATAAATGGTGAAATGCTTTCTTGATACCCTGTAAGTTATTTTACAAATAGCTTAATAAGACGATTTCATAAAACGTTTTGCTACCTTGTTACAATATTATGAAATCAAACCGAAAATCGAGGTTTTGACCTTCTTACAATTTATAAATAATGGGTTGTTTTCCTATTATCCTATAAGCTGTTTCACAAATCTTTTCGTCGATTGCTATTCTGCTACCATATCATGAGCTAGACCTCGGGAATGAATTCCGACTTCTACCTGAGTAATTGTTGATAATCCTAGTTAACCTGTTTACCTCCTGCTAGTCAGCGAAACGAAAAGTATGGACAACCTTACTCGTCTATACGGGAAGAAGATCGTTGTGCATCATATGGTGCCGATTTCTATTCTTTTAGATCGAGACAATCGTCTCACACCCACATTTTATCAACCATTCAAACATTGGAGAACATATTTCGTATCTACTTAATCGAATTTGGCAATAGTTGGGATAGACACCTCCTGTTGGTCAATTTCTCTTTTACCTACTATTTCAATATTTCAACGGTACTGCAAAAGACCCTTTATGGTCGCGAGTGCCAATCGCCGACTTGTTAGGTAAAGATGGAGATACCCGACTTCCTGATTATGAACCTATTCATGAAACTACTGAGGAGATCGTTCGTAGGCGAAACGGAGATGCAAGCTGCTCGTGAATTGTTAGAAACCTTGAAGATGTAAACCTCTTGAATCCTTGTTGTGAGACTTGTCGAAATCATGAATCTTTGTCGTAATTGATCCTTTTAGATCCTTGCTAGAGTGAGATTGATAGTTCACCGATATAACTACCGTCGGAACTCAATTGCATTCCTGACATTTCATATACGAAATTCGAAGAAGCGACTTGCCAATTAGGCAGTTGTTATTCCTCTTGGAGAAACTCTAAACTTATAACGTTCAAACCTTGTTAACCTATTGGAATCTTGAACTTTGGAATTAGACGACTTTCCATAAAGTCGCATCGCTATTGCCAAAGCTCGTCGAAACTTGCTAAAGGATCCTAAACTCACGTAGGGAACGTGAAGATGAATCCTCATACGCATATGCTCATTCTTTCAGACCTTGATAGGTAACTTGGAATGAATCGTGAGGACACGATTCTTTTTAAGGAGGTGAGGCTGTGACAACCCGTAAATTTCCCTACAAGTTCTATTTTGAGAAAAGATTATTTATTTTGAGTTCGGATGATTTTCGGAGAAACTTTTATATTCATTTTTATCGAAAATGTTATTCTAAGCGCATTGGTGTTATTCCCGTATAATAAATCTTTCATTTACTAGTCTTATTGAGCCCCGAACCGCTTTCGTGAAAGATTTGATAAATTACATGAATGGTCCCTGCTTAAAGTTACAACCGCACCATCCTAAACTTTGTATTAATTACCCATTGGTCATTGTGATTTATACACTCTACTCACCCTATATATATATACCCATTTATAATTTTTCTAGGGTTTTGGAGAATCTCTCTCTCTCTCTCTCTCTCTCTCTCTCTCTCTCTCTCTCTCTCTCTCTCTCTCTCCTTTTCCCAGCCGAACACACAAACCCAGCTTCCTCTGCTTCCATCTCCGGTCGATTGTCCGCCAATCTCCACCACCACCCCGCGTACTAACACACCGCCACCCTAACACCCACTCTTCTTACTCCTGCGTCATGTTCGACCAACACACAGCGCCGTTTTGTGGTTGTTCTATGTGTACAGATCAATGTTATAAGAGTTGGTGATTTGTGGTTTTTGTTGCTAGTTTTATTTTGGTTGAGTATAACACAGCCACCATCGCCAATCGTCTCCATCTTCTCAATTTCTCATTGTGTTTTGGTTCGTGTTGCTAAGTCGCGGTTAGAGAAAGAGTCACGTAAAGGCTTTGTGGTTTTGGTTCGAGTTGGTACTCGAGGCGAGATACCCACCACCTTCGCGCGCCTCTTTTCCCTGATGTTGGTAAGCAAACCATATATCCATCTTTAATAATTGGTTGGTGATTTGTTAACCGACTATAGTTTTACGTGCATTTAAGTATTTCGCTGGATCTAAACTAATCAACAATAAGTTTTGTGGATTAACAAACTTGTGTGGTAAATCAATTAATCGCTGGTTTGTGTTTCTGTTGCTCTCGGGTCGGCAGAAACCCGTTGGTACGGTTCGAGCCCATTTGGTTCGGAATTATTGCGGATTTGCTTATTTTATCGGAGCGTAGTTTAGTTTGATTTAATTGGGGTCCGGGTTTTGATTTTGGTATTCTCGAATGTTTGTTGATGTTTGAATCATTTTCAGTCGAGTAGGGATATGTTGGCAGTCGAACTTGTTTGTGTCGAGTTGAAATTATCAATGGATTGAATATAAGAACCACGTAGGTGTTTGTTTATTTCGGTTGAGTAGAATCCCAAAAGGGATGGTGACCATCGAGCCTTATGGCTTAATAACCTCGCTTAAATCATTTTAGTTACTCGAGATAGTTATGTCACTTTATTGGGTTCGACTAATTGTGTTTGAACTCGTTTGGTTATTAATAAGTTGAGCCTCAAGCCAATTTTACATAAAAAATGAAAAATTAAAAAGGATGTGGGGGTTGATGTTTAAGACGGTAATAACCAATATTTAGTCGAAGATGATAAGGATAAGTCTTATAATGATATATTAGATGTTTGTTAAAATTTGGTAGTAATGTA
>LBNU01001595.1:41510-64963 GCA_014162995.1 Artemisia annua | reverse complement strand
GGAAGAGTCATTAGCAACAAACTTCTGGCCTTCATATCATTATTCTTCTGAGTTCTTTCATCTGTTGTAGTAGGCACAGAAACTGTTACAACTTCTTTGTAACCAATCTTCTTAGTCTTTTTCTCAGGCTTGAAGGAATCATTAGTTAAGATGATTTCCCACAAAGCATAATATTGGATGAGAAAATATTGCTCTATCATAAACCTCCACATCTCAAACTCATTGAGTTTGAGCTTAGGAAGTCTTGGAGCAGAAGAGTTGGACTGACTGTTTTCCTTCTCCATGGTCTTGAGTGAGTGGGTTAAGCTTTTTCCTGGATCTTCTAAATCAAAGTATCAGAACCTGTTCTGATACCACTTGATGGATCTAAACACACACCTTGTGTTAGAGATACTTTGAGTTATATTATTAAGCATGCGGAATTTACTTAGTAATACTTAGAAGATGGTTTATGTGATGTATTGTGAGTGAGAACAGTTGTATATGGTTTAACACGAAGCTTCAATATTATTAATAATAATACGAGTGATCTTAGCTATCACTAGGGTTACACCTTGAAGCTCTCTAGGGTTAATTCGTACCTAGAACAATGACCTAGGACCTCCTTTTATAGCACAAGGAGTCCTTTACAAGATAAGTATAATGCTATCTAAATAGAATATACACAAGATCTATTCTATACTTATCTATACACGAATACATAACAGTTGATGCACAAGCACATACTGCAAACATAATATCTGGTCTAGATGATGTGAGATACATCAAAGAACCAATCAGAGATCTATACATGTGCACATCAACTGCTTCACCACTGTTTTCCTTCAAAAGTTGATGTGTAGTCTTGTCTGCAGGGGTGCTACTTGACTTTGCATCAGAGAATTTGAACTTCCTTAGTATCTCAGCCACATATTTGTCTTGATTGATGAACATTCCATCTGGCCTTTGTGGTACTTGAAGTCCCAAAAGAAATGTGAGTTCGCCCATAGAACTCATCTTGAACTCCTCCTTCATAAGCTTCTCAAATTCTTTGCACATCTCTGGCTTAGTAGATCCAAAAATGATATCATCAACATATACTTGAACTAGTAAGATATCATTCTTGTTTTTCTTGATGAACAAAGTTTGATCCACTCTTCCTCTATGAAACCCATTATTAATAAGATAAGTTGTTAAGGTTTCATACCATTTTCTTTGAGCCTGATGCAAGCCATAAAGTGCCTTAACTACCCTGTATACTTTGTCTGGATAGTCAGGATCTTCAAAACCTGGAGGTTGTGACACATATACCTCCTCATCAATTTTCCCATATAGAAAAGCACTTTTTACATCCAATTGATAGACTTTAAAGCCCATAAAGGATGCATAGGCCAAAAACAACCTAATTGCTTCAATTCTTGCAACTGGGGCAAACACCTCTTCATAGTCAATACCCTCCTCTTGAGTGTATCCTTGAGCCACAAGCCTAGCCTTGTTCCTTATTACAATCCCTCTTTCATCCTTCTTTTTTCTGAACACCCATTTTGTGCCTATTACCTTCTTGCCAGAAGGTAAATCACATAGTACCCAAACCTTCTGAATTTTGAATTGAAGCAGCTCTTCTTGCATTGCTTCCACCCAACTTTCATCTTCAAGAGCTTTGAATACATTCTTTGGTTCCATTTGTGACAGAAAACACATAAAGAGACATTCATTCCTTTCCTCATGATTTTTAGATTCATAGATTTCAGTGATAAAACCATGAATATCATTCATTTGAGATTGCCTTCTAGTCTTGACTCCAGATTGAACATCTCTAATCACATTCTCAAGGGGATGTGATTTGTGAATTGTAGTATGGGGAGTTTGAGGAACTGTAATCTCAGTTGTGATATTTGAGATTTCAACATCATTGGCTTGAGCTTCCACATTAACTGGAGTTGTAACTTCCACTTCTGGTGCTGCAGTGGAATCATTTGGCATAGCAGTGGAATCTGAATTCCCACTGCTTTCAGGATTTTCAGTGCTATTGTTGCCAACACCTTCTCTATTAGTATCCTGAGCATCTCCAGTCTTTGAAACATCATTGGAATCTGCATAGTCCCAAATTGGTAGAATAAATTCATCTTGATCCTCTTCTTGATCCTTGCTTGGTTCATCATAATCAACAAACTCTTCTGAACCTGCAAAATCATAAGTAGATGTACCTGTAGAGATAGGCACATAATTCATAGTATGGGTTAGAGTATCAAGATCAAACAGCTTTTCTGGACCAGTTCGTTGTTGATTCACTTTGTTTTCTAGGAACTCAACATGCAGATTTTCTTCAATCTTTTGGGTTCTTAAATTGAATACTCTAAAGGCTTTGCTAACCATGGAATACCCAACAAAATACCCTTCATCTGACTTCTCTTCAAATTTACCCAGATAATCAATGGTATTGAGAATAGTAACATGACATCCAAATGGTCTCATGAAGTCTAGGATAGGAGGTCTACCTCTAAATAACTCATAAGGTGTCTTGTTCTTTGTTTTCACTACTAGAACCCTGTTTTGCACATAACAAGCAGTACTAGAAGCCCTACATGTTTTAGAACAACTTTCAAAGTTTTGTACCTCAGAGTCAGAGAAGGCCATGAGAGCACGTTTTGTAGCAATGAAACCAGCTTCTGAAGGTTTCTCTTCATCAACATCAGCCATGAAACTCCAATCATAGCTCACACCATCAATTGCCAGCATTGCCTTTGGTTCCTCCACAGTTGGCTCTTTCTTCTGCTTGTACTAAGCGGATCTGTTGTCTTGCTTCCTTGGTCTTCTGCATTCCCTAGCAAAATGCCCCAACTTGTGACTCTTGAAACACTCTACTTTCTTCTTATCAAATCCTGGAGTTTCACTTCCATTGATATGGATTGGCTTGCCAGTCTTCTCGTAAAACTTCCTAGCCCTCATGCTAAGAAGAGCTATCTACCACTTTATGTCTGTTATGACCAAAAATCTATATCCAGGAGGTCGGGGATGCTCGAAATAAAGGTTAAACATGGTATATTAGATTAAAGAATTGGGGAAGGTGTGTGTGTTTTCTAGAGAGAGAAAGAGGAGAAACCACACACACCTTATTACAACGAACATCCAACCCTCCTAGATGGAACTAGGAGGTTATTTATACTACTAACCACACTAAACTATGTCCTATTGACAAGACAAGTCCTTGTGCTTATTACTAATGCAATTTCCAACATATAACATTATTTTCAAGGCTAACAATGTCCATCTCCTCCAAGTCATCATCATCTANTCACTACTAGAACCCTGTTTTGCACATAACAAGCAGTCTTAACTGCTTCAGCCCAGAATGTGATTGGCAATTTTGAATCTGCCAACATGGTTCTAGCAGCCTCTATTAGTGTCCTATTTCTCCTCTCAGCAACACCATTTTGTTGAGGAGTTCTAGCTACACTAAATTCTCTTTTAATACCCTTATTTCTGCAAAAATCATCCATAACTCTATTCTTAAACTCTGTCCCATTGTCACACCTAATGATTTTAACTTTCAGATCATTTTGATTTTCTACTTCTGTTATAAAGATCTTAACAATGCAAGTAGTTTCATCCTTAGTTCTAAGAAAGAAAACCCATGTGAACCTACTAAAATCATCAGTCACAACAAGACAATACTTCTTTAGATTTATGCTGCTCACAGATGTAGGACCAAACAAGTCCATATGTAACATTTGAAGTGGGTGAGCAATATAGTTAACCAATTTAGATCTGCAAGAAGCTCTGTGTTGTTTCCCTTTAAGGCAAGCAACACAGGTTTGATCATTTTCAAATCTTTTCTGAGGCAAGCCTCTTACCAAACCATCTTTAACAATCTTATTAATGGTTTTAAAGTTAATATGACCAAGTCTTCTATGCCATAGCATGGATCCATCCACTGTGGCCTTTGCAAGCAAGCAAGCAAGCATAATCATTTTTAGCAACAATGTTATTCATATCAAAACTATATAAGTTGCCTTTTCTAGGAATTTTAAGAAGGATCTGACTCTCATCAGGCATCTTGAAATCCTTAGAAAGGACATAACACATATCTTCAGTAAAAAGAACATTGCTTTGTTTGTCACACATCTGTGACACACTAAAAAGATTATACTTAAGCTCTTTTACATAGTACACAGGTTCAAAATCTAAGTTACCAGTTTTAATAACACCTTTACCAGTAACTTTACCATTAAATCCTCCTCCAAAGCTGACATTTTGCCCATCAAAAGATTCAAAGTTTGATAGATAAGACAAGTTGCTAGTCATGTGCCTTGAACATCCACTATCTGAAATTCCTTGATCTGATCTTTTTGCCCTTGGATGTTTCTGCACATAGAATAAAGAAGTTAGTTTCTTTTGGAGACCTAAGCCATGATTGACTTGGATCTGCCTCGTGTATCAATATAGTTAAATCTATCAAAGGTCATTGATACACCATTGGGATTGGTTGATGAGATAATTCCTTTAGGTTTCCATTCCCAACGTGCTGAGGCCTTCACAGCATTTCCCATGTTTCCCTTGTTCTTGTTTACAACTCTGACAGTGGGAATTTTTGAATGAGCAGTGGTAACTGCTGGTTTAGATTTTGGTACCCACTGTTGGTTATGATGAACCTTTTTGTTGTAAAAAGTCCTTTTTCCTGTTTGTGCAGATTTAACAAAAGTAGTTTTAGGATTTGCACTTGAAACAGGTGACTTAGTGAAAGCAGTGTTAACAGTTTTAACAGTGACAAAAGTTTTAAGGCCACTTTTCAAAAGATCTGCTCTTGGGTTCATGTTGCTGTGTGAATTAGGGTGTGATTTGTTTTGAAACATGTTTGTGTTCACCCTATTTTTTCCATAAACTTCCCTTCTCCAACATGATAACCACACTTAGCATGTAAATGATCAAAACTACAACAAATATAACATGCCTTGTTGTTCATCACAAAATCACTACCTAGTTGTTGAGATTTTACATGATTCCAACTCCTCTAGTTACCCCTAGGAGTTGATGACTTGTTTCTATACATCTCAGCATACTTCACAGTTTGTCTAGGTTTGTTAACTTGTTTCCTAGGCTCTTCTGTAACAGTATTGAAAACTTGTGGGATAGGAGTTTCTACACACTTTTTAACATTCTCATCTACTATAGATGAGTCACTAGCACTCTCAAAAACATATGTTTCCTGCTTAACCTCTACTTCACTTTTAACAAACTTAGGAGGGCCATATTCAAGACTAGGTTCTTGAAATTCTTCTAGACCTGTATGTGCTAAATCTATACCTGGAGGTGCTGGAACACCTCTAAGTGGTGGAGGAACAGAATTGTATCCTAAACCAGACTTAGCTTTACTAGTTATTTGTGCATCCCAAATCTTTCGAATTGACATAGATTGATAATATAAGGTGTCAACAGATAGATGACATTCTCATTCATCTTTTTAAGTCTTTCAAGCTCTTCTTTTAATGCCTCATTTACTGCTATCTTATGATCTAACTCTCTTTTAAGAACAATCATATCATCATTATATTTTGATTCATTATCCCTATAATGCTCTAGTTGTTTTTCTAACACAGATATGCCTCTCTTAAGATTTGACACATTATAATTAGCAGCAAACAACTCTGTTCTTTGGTTTTCACACAATTCATTAAGCCTTTCACATTCTCTAGAAGCCCTACATGGTTTAGAACAACTTTCAAAGTTTTGTACCTCAGAGTCAGAGAAGGCCATGAGAGCACGTTTTGTAGCAATGAAACCAGCTTCTGAAGGTTTCTCTTCATCAACATCAGCCATGAAACTCCAATCATAGCTCACACCATCAATTGCCAGCATTGCCTTTGGTTCCTCCATAGTTGGCTCTTTCTTCTGCTTGTACTAAGTGGATCTGTTGTCCTGCTTCCTTGGTCTTCTGCATTCCCTAGCAAAATGCCCCAACTTGTGACTCTTGAAACACTCTACTTTCTTCTTATCAAATCCTGCAGTTTCACTTCCATTCATATGGATTGGCTTGCCAGTCTTCTCGTAAAACTTCCTAGCCCTCATGCTAAGAAGAGCTATCTGCCACTTTATGTCCATCTCCTCCAAGTCATCATCATCAATTTGCTCTATGTCTTCATGAGTCAATATAGAGCCATTTACTTGAGTGGAGATGAAGGCATAAAAGGTAGGATCTCCTATACCAGCAACCTTCTTCTTTGAACCTGCAGTGGTAACAAGAGCATTACCAGTGGAAACTGTTGAACCAGCAGTGGCAAAGTCATCATCACTTTCATCTTCACTGTCATCATTGTCAATTGAAGTTGACATCAATGCCAAGCTGCTAGAGCTTGAACCAAGCTTTCCTGCCTTCTTCAATCTTTGCTCAATCAGCTTGAAGTTATTGTATAAATCATTGAGCTTCATAGTTTCAATCTCAGGTTTGTTTTCCCAGACTGTAACATTGGTATGAAACTCAGCAGGCAAACTTCTTAGAAACTTCAAGTTGAGGTCTTCCTTTTCTACCTCAATTCCAAACACAGTCAATTGAGTGACAATTTTCTGTAGTTTGGTAAAGATGCTGTCAAGAGATTCATTGCTTGAAGCAGAAAAGTTTTCATAGCTTTGCTTCAACAATGTCTTTTGAGTCTTCTTAGTAGCATCATTGCCACCAAACACTGAGCAGATCTCTTCAAAAAGTTCTTTTGCTGTTTTAAACTTGCTGAAAGCAATTATTTGATCTTTCGGAAGAGTCATTAGCAACAAACTTCTGGCCTTCATATAACTTCTTCTGAGTTCTTTCATCTGTTGTAGTAGGCACAGAAACTGTTACAACTTCTTTGTCACCAATCTTCTTAGTCTTTTTCTCAGGCTTGAAGGAGTCACCAGTTAAGATGATTTCCCACAAAGCATAATATTGGATGAGAAAATATTGCTCTATCATAAACCTCCACATCTCAAACTCATTGAGTTTTAGCTTAGGAAGTCTTGGAGCAGAAGAGTTGGACTGACTGTTTTCCTTCTCCATGGTCTTGAGTGAGTGGGTTAAGCTTTTTCCTGGATCTTCTAAATCAAAGTATCAGAACCTGTTCTGATACCACTTGATGGATCTAAACACACACCTTGTGTTAGAGATACTTTGAGTTATATTATTAAGCATGCGGAATTTACTTAGTAATACTTAGAAGATGGTTTATGTGATGTATTGTGAGTGAGAACAGTTGTATATGGTTTAACACAAAGCTTCAATATTATTAATAATAATACGAGTGATCTTAGCTATCACTAGGGTTACACCTTGAAGCTCTCTAGGGTTAATTCGTACCTAGAACAATGACCTAGGACCTCCTTTTATAGCACAAGGAGTCCTTTACAAGATGTATAATGCTATCTAAATAGAATATACACAAGATCTATTCTATACTTATCTATACACGAATACATAACAGTTATCTCATTAGCAGTGGTAATAGTATGTACTAGCAGTGGTAATGTGTTTACACTGCTAGTTCATTCTTCAGCAGTGGTTACTTCCATACTTAGCTGTGGTAACTGTTAGTATAATTCCCAACACCTTGTCATTAATGAGACTTTAATAGAAACCCTAAACCTAATGGCATTTAATATGTTTAAACCCTATGTTGACTAAATCTAGAAACTTACTAAATATGTGATGAACCCTAATCCGTGTAGATTCGTTGAAGAAACGTAACGTCCGTTGATTCATTTGCTTTCCGTTTAATTGCATTAAGGTACGGATATTCAATCTTACTTTTATACATTATTTCAATTTCATTTCGTATTGGTATGGATATTCTGGATACTCACTTCTCTTAACATTGTTATCAGTTGGTTCATTTGTTGATTACTCGTTTCTCATGATTCGTATTCATTGACTTTCATTCGTTTACTTTGATATGAACCTTTGACATGAACCCTTGATCTGAACCATTGATATGATCCTTTTGTTGTGATCCATCTGATATGACCTCTTTGTTATGACCCATTTGTTTTGATCCATTTGATTTGACCTATTGCTCAAGGTACTATCCCTAGTCATGAAGGTAACATGGCCATGTCTTTGAAGCACCAATGGCATGACACTTTCTGTGGAGGTGTGATTGATCCACGGCGTTTCCCTTATCTGTATCTGTGGCCATTTTCTGAGTATGTATGCTAGCCTTGAGCTAGTGTATGTGCTAATCTGTTTTGCAGAGGAGCGTATGGATGCATCCTTGGCATAATGTTCTGTTCTGAAATGATTAGTGATTGGTTGTGTGTGCCATGCACCCCATTTCACTTCTGGGAGTTAGCTACTCCATTTGGTACTTGAGAGGTCTCCCCTCCTTGTACAACTTATGAATAAAGGAATTGACAGTATATGATTTGTGATATGAAATGTATGATGGATTGTTTTGGTACTTGAGCAACTTCCGTTACTATCCCTTATACCATTTATGAATTATTCTTTGACTTTCATTCTCATATGACCCTTCATATTTATGACCTTATATCTCAGCAGGTTTTCATTGGATTTTTTGTTTATTCGTTATTTTCAGTTACCTTTCATATGTTTATATCTGTTCACTGAGCGTTAGCTTAGTCGCATTTTCTTTTCCCTGCGGCAGGTATTAAGTTGGAGGCTGGGATTGAGTGATGAGAGTAGGAGCTTTTTAGTGGACCAATACCTACCTTGGTATTCATGGATTTTATTTCAGATTTATGTCTGATTGTTTCATTTCTTTTAGAAGTTAGTTTTGTTTGTATTTGTTTTATTAGTCCTCTTCGTCTCAAGATTTGTAATTTATTGAGATAAGTCTTCCGCTTGCGCTGTATGTTCTGAATTGACACCATAATGTTACACTTTAGACCCTTATCCAGTTTGGGGTGTTACAATTTTTGGCGGGAAAATTTGAGTAAAGTTTATTTTTTAGGAGAGACTAAACGTTCAATTTTTACACGAAATTCATATTTTGGTATACTGTAACAATAAAAATTTTGGCTCAAAATTCAAATTTTTAGGTCAAAAATTCAAATTTTTTCTGTGAAATTTGGCGTCAAAATTTCTAAAACTCAAAATTTTCTATTAACCTTAGAATTGCATTTTCTAGTGGATTTCAAAATTCTGGGAGAGAAAATTTTCAAATTCAATTTTTGGAGGGAAATCAGAATTCACTATATCGACCTTGTGTGTGATATATCAACCTTACATATTTTAGTTTGATTACTCCGGTTACATCGGAACAATCACGGGGGAGAGAAAATGTATCAATCAAGGTTGCTAATGTATGCACAAAGTCACAGCTCCCTCATTCGTCATGTTTTGCTCTTTGGCAATGTATCAAGGCCTCCCATGTTGCTACTAGGAACCTACACTGATTGGAAATGGAGATTTCTACAATGGCTCACAGATCGTCCTGATGTAGATCTCATGCTTAAATCCATTCGAGATGGTCCATACAAAATGATATTTTTTGATGACTCAGAAAAATCAGGGATCATAACACTACAAACTGCTGCAGACTTGAATGATACTGAACTTGCTCAGTACACTGCTGACAAATAGGCTGCATTCATCATCACATTAGCTCTTCCCAATTCAATTTACATGAATATGGATTATCAAGCCAGTGCTCATGACATATGGAATTATCTTGAAGCTATGCATCATACAGAAGAACTTCATCACATAAGAATGAAACAAATTCTTGAATCATGTTTAAGCATGAATCCACTGCAGACCATTCTCCCTGCTCCACCAACCCCAGCTGTTGACCATGGATCCTTAATCTACACTTCAAGTGGTCTCTTCTTCAATCCCCCAAATGCACCTGAGCCTATCTTCATTCCACAAGACCATCCTACAACACTAAATGCTCAAATGCAATCTCTTCTACAAAATCTAGTGAAGTTTGGACAAGTATCTACTGAGAAAGGCAAAGGCATTATGACTTCAACTACTGACGATGAAGAAGATCATTTCGAACCAAGCATGGCATTAATGGCACATACGGATGACACTGATGAAGGGGATGTGATGTTAATGGCAAGCATGCAGGAACTTGACATGGATGATACAGACCCAATGTACGACACACATGCTAATTCTGAAGATCCATTTGTGAAATTAACGAAAGAGAATTGCATGGCATCTAATAGATTACTTCATTCACACCTTAAGGTCCTCTCAAACAAAGACTTAGCAGGAACTTGTTCATAGTATGGATTCAAACGGGCATTCCCATCACTCTTTGGTGAAGTCGTTGAGATTTTCACTCATCTGATGTTCCTAAACAGTTTCAGCAATTCATCCGTACGAGGTTATATTCGGACGATGACTCTCTCATTACAAACAAGTATTTTCTTGAATACACTCGACTCGGTTTTCAAATTTTCAAAGATATACTGCTCCAACTAATGGATTCTATTGAGTAGTCGATTGCTGAAAGAATACTTCACGAAAAAGAGTATAACAGAAGGGTGAATGAAAGAAAGTTGCAGACTCAATAAGGGAAGGTTAATACGGCTAAAGCATTGGAAGCTAGTTTGGTTAACACGGAAAGTAGTGGGACAGAATTAGAACAGTCGGATGACAACAGCAAATTAGGGAATGATACAGACGCTGATTGTGCAGAGATCAGAACCTCCTATGGCTCATAGCCCAACATTAACAAAGAACAGATGGTTGAGGAACATATCATATCCATCTATGACATAAAACCCAACTTTGACAGAGAGCGAATGGATGAGGTACAATCTACTGTTGATCATATTATGCCTGCAAATGAGAAACAACAATCTGAGCAACCTAACTTCAGTAATGAAGGAGAGGTTGACCAGAATGTTGTACAATGTCTAGACAAACGTTTTGAGTCTGAGNATGGTTGAGGAACATATCATATCCATCTATGACATAAAACCCAACTTTGACAGAGAGCGAATGGATGAGGTACAATCTACTGTTGATCATATTATGCCTGCAAATGAGAAACAACAATCTGAGCAACCTAACTTCAGTAATGAAGGAGAGGTTGACCAGAATGTTGTACAATGTCTAGACAAACGTTTTGAGTCTGAGCCCTTACTTGATAATCTTATGACTGAAACATCAAACCAAACTCTTGCGTCTGAAAACATTCTTCCCAAAAAGACCATTGCCCAGTTTCAAAAAGGATTTTTCAAAACTTAAGGCACATTACATCTCACTTGAACTTAAATTGCAAAACTAATCTCTAACTTCGGGCAACAATGCTCAGTTTTTGAATGAACTAAGTAAACGTGTGGATACATTAGTTAAGGAAAATGAGCTTTTAAAAGGTCAAATTAGCTTGAAGTTCATCCAACGGGGTGTTTGTTTAGGCTTATATAGTCGGTTTATAATTTATCTGATTTTGACTTATGTTTCATAAGTTCGCTTTTTGTGGCTTATTTTGAATCTTTTAGGCTTATATAAGTTTTCTATGTTATAATAAGCTTATACAAATCGAAAAATTTCAAAATAANAAAACCCAACTTTGACAGAGAGCAAATGGATGAGGTACAATCTACTGTTGATCATATTATGCCTGCAAATGAGAAACAACAATCTGAGCAACCTAACTTCAGTAATGAAGGAGAGGTTGACCAGAATGTTGTACAATGTCTAGACAAACGTTTTGAGTCTGAGCCCTTACTTGATAAACTTATGACTGAAACATCAAACCAAACTCTTGAGTCTGAAAACATTCTTCCCAAAAAGACCATTGCCCAGTTTCAAAAAGGATTTTTCAAAACTTAAGGCACATTGCATCTCACTTGAACTTAAATTGCAAAACTAATCTCTAACTTCGGGCAACAATGCTCAGTTTTTGAATGAACTAAGTAAACGTGTGGATACATTAGTTAAGGAAAATGAGCGTTTAAAAGGTCAAATTCAAGCAACGGGGTTCGCAAATGCTGCATTGCAAAACAAATTAAGAAGATTGATTGGCCAGAGTGTGGATACTAAGTTTGCAAAACCATCAATCTTGGGGAAACCTCCTCTTCTAACAATCAGAAAACTATCAGTGGTGAGACAACCAACTGCATTTAAATCTGAACGACCCAAATTTTCAAAATCTCGGTTTGTCCCCCAAGTTGTTGAGATAAATCATTTGACAAAACCAGTCACTCCGCATTCCTGGCCTAAGGAAAATGCATCTGTTTCTGCTAAACCTTAACACATGATTATACGTGGCTCATCTAGGATTAGTTCAAAAACAGTGTCTGAAGCGAGCATTAAAAGTAAAGAGTCTTATGGCAAAAAGGACATGTACAAGAACTATGATCTAGAAAAGGCTGAGAAAAAGGCACTACTTCAAAAGGACAGGATTCTAGGTTCAAAACCTTGTGAGATGCCTTCCACTGTACTACAAAACATTGATAGTAGTTTCAAACCAAAACCTAAGAGTACTCAACAAACTAATTGGAATTGGCTAGCATCTAAGAGTAGTTGCTTAAATAATCATGTTGTAGGTGCTTTAAAATATCTTCCAAAGGGAAATTCACTTGCAAAGGCACAATCTACTAAGAAAAACAAACCCGTTGAACCAAAAGACATAAATCAGAATCTAAGAAGTGGATCAATACAGGACATAGGTTTTCACAACCAAGTGATGCTCCCACATTTCATTCCGCTGCACCTAAGAGAAAAACATCTCCTAGATCTAACCTTAGGTGGGTACCCACGGGTAGAATTTTCAAAGCGATTGGTCTTAGATGGATTCCTACATGAAAGATGTTATATATTTTCACAATAACTAATGTGAAATCCACAGAATCTATCCCTGAGGCGAGAAAACAAACCATTGATATTGTGTGTTCTGGTGTCAAGAAGACAATTGACACTACAACTTTATGCTTCTAACATCCGGAACCCAATTGCACTTGGGGATCCATGTTCTCTGTCTTGTCTTTTCTTTCTTTCTTTGCAGATTCAACAGGGATTGCTTTCGTATACTTTAGTACGAAACCCACACTTAAAAAATGGCTTCGGAACAACTCAATTTCGGACCCGAGCTTAATGTTATGGCTTCTGAGTACAACAGCTTAGGACCCGCAACCAACCGTCTAAAGTTCCCAGATCCTTCAGCTGTACCTTTATCAATCACCCGTCAACAATTTGGAAACTTTGTTTGCTCCTCTGTTCAACGAGAATGTCGAATAACGTGCTCCAGATGTATCTACTATTTCCGCTGCAAAACCTGATACTATTCCAATTTATTATTATATAATTAACATTGGTTCGGTTTTTGGACGAAAACCTAAACTGAACCGTATTTTTTGGTTTTTGAAAAATTAAAAACTNAAGTGATGCTCCCACATTTCATTCCGCTGCACCTAAGAGGAAAACATCTCCTAGATCTAACCTTAGGTGGGTACCCACGGGTAGAATTTTCAAAGCGATTGGTCTTAGATGGATTCCTACATGAAAGATGTTATATATTTTCACAATAACTAATGTGAAATCCACAGAATCTATCCCTGAGGCGAGAAAACAAACCATTGATATTGTGTGTTCTGGTGTCAAGAAGACAATTGACACTACAACTTTATGCTTCTAACATCCGGAACCCAATTGCACTTGGGGATCCATGTTCTCTGTCTTGTCTTTTCTTTCTTTCTTTGCAGATTCAACAGGGATTGCTTTCGTATACTTTAGTACGAAACCCACACTTAAAAAATGGCTTCGGAACAACTCAATTTCGGACCCGAGCTTAATGTTATGGCTTCCGAGTACAACAGCTTAGGACCCGCAACCAACCGTCTAAAGTTCCCAGATCCTTCAGCTGTACCTTTATCAATCACCCGTCAACAATTTGGAAACTTTGTTTGCTCCTCTGTTCATCGAGAATGTCGAATAACGTGCTCCAGATGTATCTACTATTTCCGCTGCAAAACCTGATACTATTCCAATTTATTATTATATAATTAACATTGGTTAGGTTCGGTTTTTGGACGAAAACCTAAACCGAACCGTATTTTTTGGTTTTTGAAAAATTAAAAACTGAACCATCGGTTTTTAGTTTTGGTCGGTTTTTTCGTTTCGGTTTTCGGTTCGGTTTCGATTTTTTCGGTTTTGTTTGCTCACCCCTAGATTTAATAATAAATTAAATTACCATTTAAACCTTTTGGTTACAAATTTTACACACTACACCCTCATATTATATTTTTCCCAACTCACCCCTGATCTAATACATCTTATAAAAATAACCCACATGATTAGAAAATTACAAAACACACCCTTTTATTTTGATATCTAATCGGCTAAACCAAAACTCGTCAAACCCTAACCCTAAATTTACCCAATCATTACTAGTATTCATTACAACCTTAAAACATCATCAATGACCATATTCCATACCAAAAACCCTAATCCTAGCTTGATCCGCCCTCTTTTTCTTTTATTTTATTTTTATTAATTAGACAGACTACAAAATAAAATCCAAACTGAGTTTCCATATAACTTAAATTTGTATGGTTAACAGAACATGCACGGATCGATTCAATCATTTTATACAGATTATATATGATATATAAGATGTTACAAAAATACCAAAAATATTTTAGAACGTGTGGATCGAGCAGTTGGATTTTTCCCTTCTCGGCTAGCACAAAATCGAACCAATAATGTCTCCGGTTCAAAAGAACCAACAGCTTCAAGAATATTTTTAGCACCTTCTTGGACTTAACCCACGACCAGAAAAATTGCAGGAGAGCCTCAGAAAAATCGTGTAGCCGCCAAAGGATTTTTTTTGTTTGCTTTTAGGGTTTTTAATTAGGTTAAATGGGAAATAATATGCAAACCGTGTAATTAAAGAGGAGGGGGAGGGGATTTCGACCTAAATGAGGTATAATAGACCAATTCCTGATATTGTAAATCTTCCCAAAAATATTAGTGATTAGCCCATAGTTTTACATATTTTAAATAATAAGAAGTATACAAATAAATGTAATTCGGCCAAAAGGTATTAAAATAATGTGACAAACATTTTTAGGGAATTTATAATATTATAGTGTTCATGAAAAAATTATCATATATCACATGTTGCTAATTACCAAGTGTTTGTGATTTATTTGGTGTTTATTTAAGTGTTTTATTTAAGCTTTAAGTTATAAGGGCATTTTGGTAATTTAAACATGTTATGAAAATATGGGTTTTACATTTAAGCTGACCAAAAAGCATGCAATTAAGCTAGAAATGAAAAAACAAAAGCAGATACTAAAAACTTATAGTAAGGACTACCTCTAAACTAAAAACGACCAAATTTTAACCACAATTGCTACCATAATTAGCCCATACATCATATCTGTTGAAGCTAGTGTGCAGGCAAGGTTTGACTAATTAAATGCATATGTAGTTTGACTAATCCGAATTTAAGCAGCTTAATTCTTACCCTAGGTGTATATTGACATAGTCTAAACATTAAAAACACAATCATAAACATACAATGCAACAAATCAACAGTGGCAGCAAAATCAGATAACAATAATGCAGGCAGAAGTTAAGAACTAAGCTAATTTTGACTTTTGCTTAATACTGTCCATATTATGCCATAACTATCTTAACTAAACCTATAGTGAACTAAAATTTTAGAGTAAACAACGATAGAGCAATTACTACTCTAAAATCCAAGCAGATCCAAACACTACTTATATAACAAATAACACTAATATTTGCATTATTAAGCTAACAATCCATGAACTAATGATCTAACTAGTTTCAATAATAACATAAGAAGCTAAATCAACTATAAATTCCAACTAATAACCACAGAAACTCAGAAATGCAAATCTATCAATATAAAGGCAGAATGAAATTCAAATCATGCAAAATCAACTAAGAGTACTCAATAAGCATTCAACAAGATATAACAAACTAAAATTAACAACACTGAGCAGATTTAAACTAAAAAAACAAGTTCTATGCTATTAAAAGAGAAATGCAGATTTATGCTTGAAACATGTAAATGAGAACTTACAATTCCAACCTCAGCTGAACAGAGGTCAAACTTGATCAAAGCCTATCTTTGGATAGGCTCAAAATACACCAGAAACCATTAATCTAACATCAGTAAACCCAGAAATCTTCATCATTAGCTTCCTTTGACTTTAGTTGACCAGAAACCATTTAACTAATCTAAGCAGAAACAAAGCACCAAAACTTACTACAAGCTACTGATAAGCTTGAATGATCTCAAGGGAAACGTAATTTGAAAGCTTGAAACAGATTTAAGAACGGTAAATTGCTTGAAATTTAAATGACAAGGAAATTAACTGAAAACTCAAATTTTATTGAAAACTTAAAGTGAGTATTCAAACTTAAATTTATTAGGGTGTTAATTTTTTATGTGAAATCAAAACATTTATAAAGATGCATGCACTCACCTTTATGACATTAGTTTTCAAAACAATTTTAATTACCAATTCGCAAGATAAAGTTAAAAGCTTTTGTTTGAGGTATTGGGTTCACCAATTAAAGAAAAACCTACAATTATCATCCACCAATGTGGAATTGAGGTAAATCACACTTAAGTTGATATTGTACATATAATGGTGATGTAGGTAAGACGTCTTTAACGAACTCATAAGTGTATGGAAACCAAAGGTAGACACTAGGCTCGTTCCAAACCTTGTTTCTATCACTATGAATTTGTCTAAAGATGACTTACTTTCAAAGCCATATGTACAAAAACATCAATCAAGCAAAATTTTGTAACTTTCATCTTAAAACATATTAAAAACTTTTACAATACAAATCTCGTCGCGAGGATGCATTTAACGTATTACGGCATGTAAGGCCAACCCCTAAGTATGACACATAAGATTTCGTAGTGTAAAGTTCTTAAAAAATTAGTTTCACCATTATTAGTCCAATTAATTTTCTTTTCATAAAATTACCCTTTTATTGCTTACAATCATATCAAGCACATAACAAGTAATTATAAAAGAAAACAAATAAACAACTAATAATCAAAACAATTATAAAGGTGAAACAATTAGCCACATGCATACTTAATAAGATAAACCCTAATTAAATCAATTCTAGGTTTTCATAATGTGTATAATTAACTAAAGCTTTCACTTGGCACAAGTGAGCCACATCCATCGAATAATCGATTGCGTAAGCTAGAGTTAATTAATACACCACATAGAACGTATATTGATTTTAATTACACTTGGGGTCTTCCCCAATTTTAGATCTATCTAATAATTATCATGTGTAAACAAGTATTAACAATTAAACAAATAATCAATCAATTAATTAATCCATGACTAACATGCATGTTTCGTCATGGATTCATGCATAACAATTAGCAATTAGGTCACAAGTATGTCCAATTAACACATAAACTTGTTAATGACCTAGGGTTTCTAATCAAAATAATATTTAATCCACAAACCCTAATTTGGATAAAGGAGTAAATCGACCCCCCCCCCAAAAAAATTTAGGGTTTCAAAATTTTACAAGCCCTAGATCTCAAAACAATCTTAACATGTATCAAAACATTAAAGATTCAATTTTTATGTGTTTTATGTAATCAATTACATGTTATAGTAGGCTCGTGATACCACTGTTAGAATTTATGTACCATGACAATCATATATTTATTCCAAAATCGAGTAGTCACATATGCGGAAGCGTAGGAACAATTATAACACATAATAGATTAACATAAACATAATAGGAACGTACAACAAAAATCAAACTTTAATAATATTGAACAAGTGAAGAACCCTGATTAGAGTTTATATGTATCAATGATTAACCCCTTACCATTTTGTTAATCGATCCCTTGATAATTACTATAGTGAGTAATTACCTCGTTCTTGTACACACAAACTACTAACGAATTAAAGTGATTGCAAGATCAATAAAACACTAGATTTTTGTAAAACAAAAATCGACCAATAACCCTAAGAGGGTGTTGGTTCGATCACTTAAGGACAAAGAAAAGAGAAGAGAAAACCAAGTTAGGGTTATGTGTGCAAGAGTGAAAAACAATGACCCTTGGTTTTCTATTTATATAGAATGTAAACTTAGGGAACAAGTTAGGTTTGGGTTGGTGTTAGGAATACGATTTTTCTTATAGAAGAGTCGGTCACCCCAAGTACGATTAAGCATTGTTTAGCTCGTAGTATTTATATTAGTAATTAGTACGTAGATTAGTATTAGTTAGTATTCGTGGAGTCGGGTCGGGTCTTTACCCACTGTCAGCCCGATCCACAGCCCAGTAGTGGCAAAACACCTTGTACATATAAAAGGCCCTCTCCATCCTTAGAGAGGGTTGAACCTTCTCTAATCTATTTTTCTTTTTTTAGGTTTCTTTCTCTCTCTAAGGTTCCTCTCTCTCTCTCTCTAAAACTCTTCTCTCAATTCTCTACTAATTTCTTATTTTCTTCTCCTTTGTTTTGATCCAAACCATAAAACCATACATGTCATATTATTAGTGTTCTACAATTGGTATCAAGAGCCAAGGTTACATTCTTGGGATTGATTGAGCTCGAATTCGTATTGTTATTTTGGTTTTTGTTTTTTTGTTCGTATTTATGCATGACAAAACGGAGTTCGTATATCTTTTCGTGATTGGATTTGATAAAGGGTTGTTCTTTCATGATTAGCATCACTTCAATAGCTTAGTTTGGTGTTTGGGTGAGTCATTTCATCTAATTTTTAGTTGTTTTTAACTGATTTCGTGGGTTCTTAAAGCTTGTTCTTGGTAGAGGTTAGTTAGGTTCTTATTAGAGGTTAGATCTATATCGGGAAAAAGACAAAAGATGAAGATAGTGAATATTTCGAATCATTAGCAGCGGTTAGTTCTTATTAGCGGTTTGCTAGCTGGCAGATAATACAAAAAAAGGACTGTTTTGTCTGGTTGTCAGCGGTTTCCTAAGTCCAGCGGTTTCTGTTTTTGTCTGGTAGTCAACGGTTTCCTAGGTCCAACGGTTTCTTAAGTAGCGGCTATCTTTGTTAGTAGCGGTTAAGTTTTTTTCGTACTTTACCTAAACGAAACGCTGCTCTAATTTCATCAAGTCAGCGGTTAGAGTTTAAAGTATAGCGGTTACTTCTATACTTAGTCGTTCATTCGAGTTAGTCTATAACAAGTAACTGATTAAGGAAAACAAAACAAAGATCTCAGTTATCTCTTTTGCATTCCAAGATTCTTCTACAAATGAAACCAAAGAGACTTAACCATCACCGATATCATTTGAAGCTTACACTTCTCTCTTAATTTTCGAAAGCCATAAAAGCAAGAACAAAAAAAGAAGGAAAATATTAAGTACAAAGGGATCTTAGTTTGTTTTCTTTTTGTTTCTCGTCTTTCAACAAGTTCACAAAGTTATTTAGAAAACTTACAACATCACAGATCCTTATGAAGCTTGGCTTCTTTATATATCCGAACATTCAAAGCAAGAACGAAAACAATCTTTGTTTCATTCCACTTTCATTCGATTTAAACTAAAACAAGAACAAGAAATAGAAACCAAACGATCTCAGTCATCTCACTTTGCTATCAATGAATCACTCATAAGCACTTAACCAAATGAGATATGCATCATAGATCGAGGTATAGCAGCCTACACTTCTTTATATGTTCGAATCTATAAAGAAAAGAACAAAACAACTCCTGCTTTCATCCTCTCTTCCATTCGGTCATAACATAAGATAAATAATTACCTGAGACTTATACACAACCTTGTAACCTTGATTCGTGTATTATACGGTTATCAAACAAAGAAACCCAAGGATGATTCGGTGTTGATTATTGATGTGGTGTTCGTGTTCAGAGGTGTTTAAATACTTGCTTGTGTTTGGATTGAGCTAAGTACACAGGGACGATTTTTTTTTAGATAAATGTGGCTGCGTTCTTTTTTGTGTGAAGACTAATTAGGGTTAGATAGAGAGGGATTAGTAGGCTTTTATAACTGGACAATTAGAGTTAAGGTTATTGGACTTGGGCCTTGAATTGTATTCTAGATTTCTGTTGGGCTACAGGTTTAATTATCATCACGATTGGGCTGCTTATACTAGTAATAAAGGGACGAATTTTCTGTTATTCCCGAGATTTGGTTGTTAGTTTGTGGGGCGAGCAGATTATGTCTACACGGGATAATCTTTTGATGATGGACGTAGTTTCTTTGTCGTGTTAGAACCAAGAGACAAAAGTTTGGTTACCATTATTTTTCGGGGTTAAGCATTACTCTTGGTGCTTAATTGTGTTAATAAATCTTAGACAACGGTTTGAGTGAGCCTCGGCAATCCGATATTGAGAATTATTTTGGATTGAGATATTTTTCTGAGTTATTGGACATAATTTCGGGATTTATTCGGATTTCGATTACACAACCATCACGTTCATCAAAAAATCATCTCATCATTTACCGATCCAACGGTTTCTCATTGTTTCACGGTTTCTTCTTGATTTTGTAAAATCCCGCAAAAGAATCTATTTCTCGGTTTAAATCATAGAATTGTAAAATCCCGTGCACATTCACAATCATGTCTACCAACTCAGATTCTGTCACCTCGGATATACTCAAGTTGTACGACATGGATCGTGAACATAAGATTCCCAACAAAGTACAACTGACAAACGCTTCTGATCAGACAACCGTTTTCGAGTCAAAATATGCTGAGATGGAATCGCCATGCTCGAATTCTCAAGAGAAAGAGGTTCTTCAGCCACAAAAATTGTTCAATAACGCAAAGAAAAGCTGCAAAGATTGTTTTCGACAACTTCATTCACATCTCTCGGTACTTTTAGAGGGAACTGGATTCAAGATGGGATTCGAACGTGCATTTGCAACACTCTTTGGTCAAGATGTTGAGGATTTCACTGACACAATGATTCTCACCTTAGATCAACTACAACAACAGCTTGACCAAGGAAAATCTTCCAAAAAGGATTCCATGGCTGCCCTTTGTGTGATCAACAAACAACTCCATGAATTCTTGGATTCGAAATTCACTCTGGAGTATGACCACTACAGTGACATGACGAAAAGGTGCTTTGCTGATCATACGGGAATTGAGGTTGACACGTTCAAAGATACACTCATCTGACTCATGGGTGATGTTAAGGCGTTCATTAAGGAAAGAGCACAGCACAGACAGTTGAATGACGACAAAGTGAAGGCAACTTTGGTGCAATCATGTGATGGTATTTGTGGAAAACTAGAAGGGGCGGGGTTGAATAGTTTTACGTCCGTTTTAAAATTTATGAAAACAAGTTTGTTTAAAAAAAATTAGATTCTAGTTTATGTGATTTCAATACTTGCACTATATGAACAAATATATATTAACTAACTAACTAAGCTAATATAGTATAAGTAAATAAGTAATAAATGAAAAGAGTTAGAAAGATCAAACCACAATACAAGGATTTATTGTGGTTCGGCTACAAGGTCACCTTCCTTGTTCCTACTCCACTCCCCGAGTCACCTACTTGAGAGTTTTCTTCACTATGTCAACAAACTTCCTTGTGGCGGAGAAACCTTACACAGCTTTTGCTTACACCGGCTTAACGACACAACGCTAGATGTCAGGTTCTAATCCTAGCTAGAACCAATCTCAGACTTCTTCACAAACTTCTACACAACTTGAGCACACCACAACTTTCGTCACTACATCACAACCACTTCACTACTACACAACTTCTTTCCCTACACAACTTTTACTTCTCCTAAACTTACTTATTACAAGCACAAGCACAACTTTACAAATAATGTACACAAATATACAAAACTACACCTAAACTACTTATTACAAGCACAAGACAACTTTACAAATAATGTAACAATATACAGCAACTACCTAACAATACTTTCTTGAACTTTGTTGTTGAAGGAGGTATTTTCTTCCTTGCCACTATTGGATGAGATTGATGAGAAGGATGAATCACTTGAAAAAGGATTAGTAATCTAATGAATCAAGGGGTTTTTTGAAGAGGTTTAAGAATTTAGATCTGGGAAATTTTCGTGCAAAAAGGTGAGGAAACAATACCGATTTAAGGTGGTATTTATAGCGAGAAAATTCTGACAGTTTCTGGACAGGGGCTGGTCAGGTCCCCTTAATTGTGGCCGGCCCCCCTTAAAATTAAGGGGGGCCGCATACTGTAACGGCCAGAAACTTTGTTTTTTAGGTGGGGGGAAAGTTTATTGGGTGAAAAACTAACTGAATTTTGGTTAATAAAAATTTGAATTCATATATTTAGTATGATTAAACATTTTTCTTTTTACCAAAAGTGTGTTTCAAAAATATAATATGTTTTATAATTATAAATAAACTTTTTGTAACTAATTAATTAAATACCCCCTTTGATACATGAGATGTATTAAAGCACTGTTATTCATACTTATAGTGATTAAGATTGGATATAATGATATAAACTAGCTTAATACATGTTTACGTAGCTAATTTTACGTTTAATGATTTTTCATTTTGTGATCTTCAAACGTAGAGATATCGAAAAATTTAATAACGTTTTTATGCATTATTTATGTAACAATCTCCCCTTTTTGATGATTACAAAATCTAAACTCATTAAGGCGAAATTATACTATATACAAGATTATTGTGGTTTATATCATTCTCCCCCTTTTTTTAGCATCAAAAAGGTTTATCCCGATTTACTGAGCTCCCCTTTGACGTATACTCCCCTCGTTTTGAGGTCATAAAAGGAACGAGATAGATGGTTCTTGCAAAAAATATTTATGTGAACCAACAACACACACACAACACACACACACACATATCACAATAGTATATATATATATAATATATATATATATTATATAGTATATATATTAATAGATATATATACTAATTATATGTATATATATATACTATATACTAATATATACTATATATATATAGTACTATACTATATATATATATATATATATTATAGTAATAGTATATATAGTATATGTATGATTATTATATATACATATATATTAATATACATATATATACATTATATATATTACATATATATACTGTAGATATATACATTATATATAGTCTATACATATATTACTATATATATAGCATATATATATATGATATGATCTATATACATATATATAATATAGGTATATATATAATAATATATATATTATATATTAAATATATAGATATATATATATACAATAATACAATAATACAAAATAGTATATATTATATAATAATATTAATTATAAGATGACTGAGATGTTTTTATTTTTTTTTCTTTGTTCTGTTTAGTTTCTAAATGAGATGGAAAGTGGAATGAAACATAATGAATTTTTCGTTTACTTTGCTTTAAAATGTTCGAGATATATTTATATAGCATGCAAGAAAAGAAAGGCTAAACAGTACCATATATATAAAGGAAGCCAGCCCACATAGGATTTGTGATTAGTTGTAAATGGTATTGTACATTATAAGAAACCTTACTTGATAGAATTGATGTAAG
>LBNU01001595.1:0-28361 GCA_014162995.1 Artemisia annua | reverse complement strand
CCTTTATCCGTTCCATAAATATGTTTTGGGCTTGGGCCTTATGGGTCAAAGCCATCCAGTTGGTAGTCCAACTGTCATGATTCTGGGCCACGCGTAGCGGGCTTAAATATTAGTATTGTTTACTAATCGGGTCCGTGACCCGGTGTAGACTATACGTCATCAAGGAACGTCCCAAAAGCTTCTACCACGAAGTTTATACGAATGAATCCATTTAACCCATAAAGATTCTTTATGGGTTAAAATACTCCAAATATGTGTAGTCATAAGAGCAATGTTAAAATCATCCAATCTACGAATACCAAGACCTCCTTCTTGCTTAGGCTTGCAAACAGACTCCCAAGCAACTTTAGCCTTTCCCCTTTTCATTTCTCCTTGACACCATAAGAAACCCCTCATGAGTTGCTCCAGCTCATAAATAATACGAGAAGGGAGGATAAAAACAGAGGCCCAATATATATGCATCGAAGACAACACAGATCTGACCAATTGAAGCCTACCCGTAAGAGATAAAAACTTATTACGCCAATCATTCACACGACCTTCCAATTTCTCCACAAGAACCTTACAATCCCTATACAGCAGTCTAGATGATATAAGAGGTACACCAAGGTACCTAACAGGGAGAGAACCTTCAGCAAATGGCATAGACTGGAGAATAGTAGCTTTCAGGGCATTAGGCACATTACAAAAGAAAGCTGTACTTTTAGGAATACTTGGGACAAGACCCGAAACATTCTTGAAATCCTCCAAAGCTTGCATGATAACACCAACAGAATCAGGATGGCCTCTAGACAACAAGAATAGATCATCTGCAAAACAAAGGTTAATAATTCTCTGCTGCTCACACAAATGATGAAACTGAAAATCCACCGAATCAGAAACCTTTTTTTTGCAAAATAACGGTTAAAATTTCCATAACCAATGTAAATAGGTACGGAGATAATGGATCACCTTGCCTTAGACCTCGTTTACCTTTGAACCAGCCATGAAGATCCCCATTAACACATATAGAATACGATGTAGACGAGACACATACCATGATCCATTCAACCATTATGTGATGAAAACCAAAACCAATCAGAATTGACTTAAGAAACGCCCAGTCAACTGTGTCATACACCTTTTGAATATCCACTTTAAACGCACATCTAGGTGGACCTCTCCCTCTATGATAATTCCGCATAAGTTCTTGAGTAAGTAAAATATTATCAGATATACGACGCCCAGGAACAAACGCAGATTGGTTAATACTAACCAAATCACCAAGGCCTTCTTTAACACGATTAGCAATAATTTTGCTAATGCATTTATAAATGACATTACAGCACGATATAGGCCTATAATCATTAATCTTAGAAGGGGTAGACACTTTCGGAATCAAGGATATAATGGTATGGTTAATCTCTTTAAGGAGCTTACCGTTAATGAAAAAGTCCCGTATTGCTTGAGTGACATCCATACCCACAACATCCCAAGCTTTCTTAAAGAAAGCGGCGGTATAACCATCTGGTCCGGGGGCTTTATCATCACCCATTGAAAATAATGCATCCTTTATTTCTTTATCCGTAACAGCCCGAACCATAAAATTAGCCTTTTGATTATCAAGAACACTAGAGAAGATATCGTGATCATTAAAAGGCATACACGTACCCTAAACACCAAGAAATTGCTCATAATGAGACACAAAAGCTCCAGCTACCGCATTACCTTCATAAAGAATATTAGCCGCATCTCGCACCAATTCGATACGATTACGGGCACATTTACTTTTAACAATATTATGAAAATAATCCGTATTAGAATCACCTTCATGTAGCCATTGAACTTTAGATTTTTGCTTTAGGAACCGCTCTTCATCTAATGTAGCCTCCTTAAAAGCAATAAGATAATGAGCATGCTCTTCACGAAGGGCTGAATTAAACGGGTCCTTATCAATAGCTTTTTGAACCTCATCTAACTCCTTACGTAACCTATCAACCCGATCATGAAGATTACCTTGATTATGCAAAAGCTTGCGAAAAGGGGACTTCAGCCCCTTCAAGCGTTGAACAACACGATACATAGCACAACCATTTACATTGATGTTCCACCCCGAAATAACCATATCAAGAAAACCCTCTTTATGAACCAAAAAATTAGAGAACTTAAAAGGTTTAGGTTTAAGCTTGGCTACCTTAGGGATACGAAGCACACATGGAGAATGATCCGAAATACGATAAGGTTGGAATTAGGGGGGGGGGCAATTTCTAACCCGACACGAAACCCGACCTGAAACCGACACGAAAATTAACAGGTTCGGGTTGAGTCTAAATAGATTTCGGGTCGGTTTTGGGTTGACCCATCTGACCCGTTTATTAAACAGGTCAGGTTCGGGTTGAAAATAAATTAAACGGGTCGACCCGCCAACCCGTTTAAGATTTTTTTATTTAATTAAAATTTATTTATATTTATTATATGGGTTAAATTTGTTAAACGGGTCGACCCGCAAACCCGTTTAACCTGTTTAACTCGTGTAATGTGCCAACTATTGTATATAAAATGGGTTAACTAGGTCAACCCGATACATGTTTAACCTATTCAACCCATGTAACCTATTTAACCCGCCAACCCAAGTATATATATGGGTTAAATGGGTCAGGTTCGGGTTATGTGTAAACAGGTTAGGGTTGACATAGCTGACCCGATAATTTAAATGGGTCAGGTTCGGGTTGAGGTTTTCTGACCCGCCAACCTGTCAACCCGAACCCGTCAACTCGAACCCGACCCGAATTGCCACCCCTAGTTGGAATATAGCCACAGAACCCGGGAAAGTGTCAGAAAACTGCAAATTACCCATAATCCTATCAATTTTCTTCAAAGTTCCATTTGAGCCTTTTGGTTTTTGATTCCATGTAAAATGAAGCCCAGTGCTATTAACATCCGCAACCTCCATACTCTGCACACAATCTTTAAATTCACGCATAGCAATGTCAAGAGAGTACATACCACAAGAATGATCTTCCAAATTAAGAGCAGCATTAAAATCACCCAACAAGACCCAAGGCCTACTACGCATAAAACCAGCATGACACACAAGATTGCTCCAAAGAGCTCGGCGATCCACATAATAGTTATCTGCATACACAAAGGAGCAAAATAGGGTTTTGTTTTCCGCCCGAATATTAACCTGAAAATGCATAACTTGGTTAGTTTGAGACATAATCATAACATCAACAATATCATCATTCCAGCCAAGAATAATCCGGGATCCCTTATCACAAAGATTGCCTTTAGAAGTCCACTTCCACCTACGACATACTTTACGACATGTATCATAAACCACAGAAGCATCTACATGAGATTCCAAAACAGCACACACACTAAGATTATTATCATTAACGACCTGCCTAACCTCTTTTTGTTTAGGGGAGTGGTTCAAACCCCTAATATTCCAAGATGCGATACTAAACATCAGGAACATTAAGGGCGGGAGTGCTTGCCCCCGAAGATACAAACAAATTACCTGATTCATCAAATACATTAACAACCTCATCCTCCACATTCAACTCTTTATTTTTATCACCATCAACATCAAACGCCAAAGAATCAAAAGGATTAGAAGTAGTCACATTAGCAGCCACAGTAGTAGAGTTTACCTTAGGTGTAGGGGAGCTATTACGAGAAGGTTGGATATTCACATTAGAATTAGAGTGATTACTTGCATTAGAAGCACCAACCTGTTTAGTAGGACCAGCACTAGTACTAGCTTCCCCTTGAGAAGGTGTACTATTTGTTGTAGTAGCTTTAGAAGCACCAACCTGTTTCGGAGGACCAGCACTAGTACTAGCTTCCCCTTGGGAAGGTGTACTATTAGACGGTGTAGTAGTAGCTTTAGGTCTATAATACATATTCTTACCAACCGGGACACCATGAACAACATTACCAGCTTTATTATCCTTTATTTGATGCAAGAAATTAGTTCATTTGCAATAAAAAGAAAGTTAAATAACGTAATCAAGTGTATATCAAACAGACCAAAATAAGAGGGACTTCGAGAGCTTGTAGTTCCTGTTGGATAAAATTTATCTGATGGAACAAAAAGAAGAGATTAATCATGTCGTATCACTAATGGTTTCTGTACCGAGTACATAATTATTGCGACTTGTAGTCTCAATAATCACTTTGGGATAATAGATTCTGCTTATGTTATCAAATAATTAATGTCAAATCATCAGTTTTGGCTAATCAGTACTAGCTAGTAACTTCATATCATGGATTATATGAAGGTAAAATTGATCGTTGTCGAAGTGGTAAAGTCTGATGCAGTGATTCAAGTATTCTAGATATATGGAATATAGACAAGACTTCCTGAAACTTATAGCTAATGTTGATTTTGTGCAATGAGTTAGATTTAAATGCATGGTATAGGATGTATCTGCTATTCATCATCTCAATACAGGTTTTGACGCTGTACTGAAGCACAAAAAGTATTTCAAATATACCCGATACTGACGTTTCATTCACATAATTCCAAGTTAAATATAGAAAAGGTAGAATTCGATTACTAAGAAAGAGTGTGATTGACACACATTCTCAAATTTCATACTACTTTGATTAGAAAAACAGAAATAAAATAAAACAAAACAGAACAGCTATGAAATGAGAACTTTTTTAAAAGGAATTACTTCTCCATGTCAATGTTCTTAGCTCCATATTCCGCAATGTTGACGTTATCTTCGTCTTCATATTATGTGAAGTAGATCAGGCAATCTCAGTGATCAAGTAAAAGCAAGGTTTCCGCGTAGGAACTCAACAAAAATGAGGATCTTTTTGGAGAAATCCCAATATAGCTGTAGTGGCTTGAGTTGGGTTCATAAACATAAAGATGATTCCGACCAGCTGCTTCAAAAGGTTCACAGATATTGTAGAGTTCATAATCGTCTGAAATTAAAACTATAGGTTCACCACTGTTTCTAAATTCAAGTACCCTTGTAGTTTCAACTGTGTAAAAGTTAATGGTGTACATCTTTTTAAATGACTTTTGAACACCATTCTCCATAATCCATACGTGAAATACATCATAATCTGTTACATACTTATCAGAATCGCTTTGAAGCACAACAAGAGACTCCTTTAGCTTATATAAGTTCAACCTCATGTCAAAGTTAAGTGCTAAACCATCAGGAAGGTTTATTTCTGTAAATTCTTCACTTGTCAAATCAAATGACATAATCACATGATTCCCTAATAACTCCATATTTTGGTGTGCTGCAGGCCAATAAATAAATTTGTCTATTGCTACCTGATTACCGTATGGATCAATAGTTACTGGAGGCACATTGATGGATAGACTTGTCCAAGCTCCTGAGCTTAACCTAAAGACCTCGACTTGCCATGTGATGATAAACATGTCTGGCACAATCCATGGATCATAGGAAACTATAACAATCTTAGGGTCAAGAGTGTGAGGACAAACCCCAAAACCAACAGTAACATGAAACATAACATCTACATGAGGCAGCTTACCAATATCAACCAACTTTCTAATCGTAGGATTCCAAATATTAGCTGTTTCTGTTCCGGAATAACTTGTTCCATCACAACCATACAAGCAGAACAAGCTTTGTGAGCTACCAAGTATCCTTGGTTTTCTATGCAGTTTGGCAGACATGGGAAGAGTGAGGGAAAACTTGCGACGAGGGAAAGTATCATCGTCCACAATAGAAACATATTTATGCTCAAAATCTCTTGCAAGTAAATAGTTATGCCGTTGATGAGTATGGTGGTGGTGATCAGCGATAAATTCAAAACTATCAATGAGAGACTTCCATGCTTTTGAAACAGATCTAAACTGAAGTAATGGTTCGCACGGAAGGTTTTTCATGATTTTAGCTTGGATATCGAACGGTATGTAATCAGACATTTTGTATTTGAGAGGATTGATTTTGGACTTGGATTTGCAGGTTTATATAGCCAAACAGAAGTTCAAAAATCAAGTGTGAAATGGAAGATAAAACAAATCACACACCAAAATTTATTAATGATGTCAAGTGACAACAATGCAAAGGCAGATGAAAAGGCAAAACCGTTCATTTAACAGTCCAAATATCAATGTATGCTTTATGAGTTTATTCCAATACTCTCTTTTCAAAAAATAAAATCTTTTATATAATAAAAGAATTACATCATTTCGGAGTTTTTTGACAAAACAATCTTAGTGGAAAAAAAATTGGGGAATGCTCAATTTTGACACATAAGCGAAATCGAGCAATATGATTGGCCAATAAAAAGTCAAAATTGAATTGATTTTAGTCAAACTTTAATAAATTTGGTGTAGAATTTGATTGAGGAAAAAAACACATAAAAATATAGGTGTCAAATTTATGAAAATAGAAACTTAAAATAAGAGGAGGTAATTAATAAAACATTAGTGGTTGAATTTTAAATATATTATATGGAGTTAAGTGTAAAATTATAAATCTTCATGTTTTTTGATAACTTTAGATAATAAACAAATAACCCCTTACACTTTATATCCCCAACACTTTATAATATGAACTTTGTTTACAATTACATGAGTATTAGTATTGGTTTGAGACTTCCATCCATTAAACTTACAAAATTTTATAAAAGTACGAATTAGTTTTAAATACGTTAAATCTTTAAAAATAAATATTAGTTTGAACTTTCATCTATTAAAATATCTTTTATATGTACCGTTAATATAATAGGACTATTTATCCTATTAAAAGTTGTAACCTATACGTACACGTTGAATTTACATAACATTAAATATCATAACGGTAAATATAAAATAGCAAATGTAAGTACGTGATATTGAAATAAATGTACGCTATTATAACTTATAACGACTCATTTAATTTTATTTAACAGTTTATATACGATACCGGAAAACATTTTAAAACTTATCAACGCTCAATATGTGCTACTAATCGCACAATTTGTACAACCGATGATATCATAGTTAAAAGTTAAAATAAATACATACCTCAACATTAACATTATTTCAGATTTTCAGCTAAACAAGATTAACATCTTCATCAATAAAATTTTTACAAAATATTAATTGATATTAATATATAATGAAAAACTCATGCATACTTATTAGTTGTACTTATATCATAATTTTCACGGGTAAATTCTTATATATCCATATAGTAAAGAAAATTTTAAAACAAATTTGATTTATGTGTAAATCCATGTGATCAAAGAACCTTTAGCCCAATAACATTATAAGGAGACACGCTCAAGAATCCAATAAAAGGTCGATGCCACAGTTACATTTACAATTTCTGCTAACTATTTTTCTTACTTTCGCACATATTGATGCTCTAACTTTTTAAAATATACATAAGATTTTCTGTTTTTAACGGTAATACTATATAATTAAATTTTTTTAAAAAAATATTCAAATATTAAACAAACTTTTTAATAGGAGGACTCGATATGTATAAAACAGCTCTCGTGTTATTGAGTCTGAGCGCGACTATGGGTGTAAACGAGTCGAACTCACACTTGATAAGGCTCAAGTTTGACAATTTTAAGTTAGCAAAAGCTCAGTTTGTGAGTTATTTATAAGGATCGAGATCGGCTCGTACTCAACTCGTTTATTTGTCAAGTATACGAGTATAAGGTATAGATAATTATACTATATGTCTAAATTTGAGTTCGAGCTTGTCAATTGAACGAGCTTCAAGTTAAGATTGAGCTCGGCTCAAGGTCGTTTAAAACGAGACTAAGTAGCTCACGAGCGGCTAACTGACATCCCTTACTACTTAATAATGCATTCTGTAGATGATGGTAATTTGAGGCTAAACTAAGTGCACAATTAACACTTACCAGTTCCACCTCTGAGTTTGATGTTCTTCTAACCGAGCAACAAAATAACCGCTTTTATGATTTCTGCTTCTCATAGGTGTCAAGACTACATAGTTCACTATATCTTTTTAAAAAGGGTTTATGATGCCAGCAGATGCCTATAAAGATGGTGAATAAAGCATGATTCTATTAACACAAACTCAGTAAGAAACACCTCAGTTTCGCCGATTCTCGATACAAAGTATTCAGTTGTACTTAATATTGATCAATGATACTATACTATACTTTATTAGTAAAGTCCATCAAGCTCTAGCTAGCTCAGAAAACACAGTCCATTGCAAAATTATCTAATAACTGAGCATTACGCTCGAGCTCCGACTTGGGTTCCAACAAGGAATCAGACATTTACATTGTTGCTAAAACATCAAAATCTGGTTTTGTTGATCAAGGTTGCTATGTGACAAGCCACCCACACTGAACCGGCGATGGTGCAGGAAAAAGCATGGGTGTGACCCTCTCTTTCAATTTCTACAATTGCATTTGGCACCTGCTTCACTATCTGATAACACATATTGACGGAAAGGAACACAGTTATAAACTAATTATCTAATTATTGCGAATTGAAGTTGTCATAATGAGTATTTAGTGTCTTACCTTATCATGCATGTGCAATGGACCCCAGTGATCATCATCGCCATATAAGAATGCAATCCTGTCTCGCTTTTTCCTAATGAATTCCCAATCCGGTTCATTTACAAACTACAAGAAAAAGATTATAATAAGAAATTAAGAATACAATACACTAAATTCAGTCACAAATTTTATGTGATTCAAGATACATTGAACAAGAT
The DNA here is from genome assembly GCA_014162995.1 of Artemisia annua. NCBI lineage: Eukaryota > Viridiplantae > Streptophyta > Magnoliopsida > Asterales > Asteraceae > Artemisia > Artemisia annua. Next base: position 19,692 of record LBNU01001595.1, on the reverse strand, counting down.
GGTATCTTTTATGTCTTAGAAAAGGTTATATACCTCTTCAAACTCGGTCATGGCCAAATAAAGCACATTGTTCATCGTGTGATACTGAAACAAGATAAACAATGTATATGATATAAGAACAATTTCATATCCCTTAACAAATACATAACAAGCAACATTCCATTTAGATACATACGATTAGTCCATTATCTTTTTATGCACCTAACCGTAAAATTAACTCCCCTAGAAACAAGTTTTACGTCAAATAACTAGTTTCACCTTTAAAACACTTGTACAAAGCGCATCAAGAGCAGTACTAGACCATGACTTCCCCACTAACTTTTTTGCAAGAAATTTTGATGCCGAAATTGGTAGAAACCCCAACAAAGCCACTGTAGCACTGATCATACCAGATGCAAGTCGGGACCTGCTATTAACACGTTTTTGATAAGTTATTCCAGATAAAAGAGTAATAAAAACAAAATTATCAAGTAGACACTGAAGATAAATCGGGCTGCGCAGAAATAATGAACAAAATATTCAAGTCACATGTCACTATGATGTGGAAAAAATATTTTCAAGTAGCATCATATCTGGAGTGGCAAGATATGCTGGTTCAGTTATCCAGTTTGGGTTAAAACGGGTCAATTTCTAGTGCAAGTCAAACTTGGCCGGGTTGGGTTGACCCACAAACACTTTTTAGTCCATTTTTTTTCACATTTTGCACAATAAAGATCACTGAGTTTAGCAGCAGAAATGTTATGATGGTAACAATAGTTTTACCTTGAAATTTTCTTTATAACAGACTGTTGCTGCGACTGTGTGTTCACTGCTAAAAATGGATACAGGGCTATAAAATATGCAACCTGTTATATTAGACGGAAAACTATAAGGGGTAGAAATGGAAAGATATGTCACAAAAATGTGATATTGATTGTCACCTTTTCAGGAATTTGTTTAAATATTTCCAAAGACATATACGATCCAACTGAGTGCCCCAACTATAGAGTAGTATTTGATGCAAGAAATTAGTTAATTTGCGATTAAATGAAAGTAAAATAACGAAATCAAGTGTATATCAAACAGACCAAAANATGACTTCCCCACTAACTTTTTTGCAAGAAATTTTGATGCCGAAATTGGTAGAAACCCCAACAAAGCCACTGTAGCACTGATCATACCAGATGCAAGTCGGGACCTGCTATTAACACGTTTTTGATAAGTTATTCCAGATAAAAGAGTAATAAAAACAAAATTATCAAGTAGACACTGAAGATAAATCGGGCTGCGCAGAAATAATGAACAAAATATTCAAGTCACATGTCACTATGATGTGGAAAAAATATTTTCAAGTAGCATCATATCTGGAGTGGCAAGATATGCTGGTTCAGTTATCCAGTTTGGGTTTAAACGGGTCAATTTCTAGTGCAAGTCAAACTTGGCCGGGCTGGGTTGACCCACAAACACTTTTTAGTCCATTTTTTTCACATTTTGCACAATAAAGATCACTGAGTTTAGCAGCAGAAATGTTATGATGGTAACAATAGTTTTACCTTGAAATTTTCTTTATAACAGACTGTTGCTGCGACTGTGTGTTCACTGCTAAAAATGGATACAGGGCTATAAAATATGCAACCTGTTATATTAGACGGAAAACTATAAGGGGTAGAAATGGAAAGATTTGTCACAAAAAATGAGATATTGATTGTCACCTTTTCAGGAATTTGTTTAAATATTTCCAAAGACATATACGATCCAACTGAGTGCCCCAACTATAGAGAAGTATTTGATGCAAGAAATTAGTTAATTTGCAATTAAATGAAAGTAAAATAACGAAATCAAGTGTATATCAAACAGACCAAAATAAGAGGGACTTCAAGAGCTTGCAGTTCCTGTTGGATGAAATTTATCTGAGGAAACAAAAAAAAAAGAGATTAATCATGTCACTAGCGACTTGTGTAACTATTACATATACTAAGATTATCTATTCTTCGGATAACAGGTTATTGGATTCTGCTTTTTTTTATCAGATAAGTATGGTCAAATTATCGCTTTTGGCATATCAGTACTAGCTGGTAGTCACAACACAACTGATTATCAAATGTTGAAATAAACTTCCTTGATTACCACATGTTATCAAATGTCTAATTTTTTACAGGAATGACATTTTTGTCAACACTCTGACGGCTGATTATTAGATTATTACAACTTCTAACAGCAAAAGCACATCCGAACCTTATTTCACAAGTTAAAGGTTGAGAACAATTACCTTATGATCAATTTGTTCCTTTAGATGAGAACAACTGTCCATGCTCCCAGTCCTAATAAGATATACAGGCTTGAATGTATCAAATCAGAAAAATGGCGATCAACAAAAAAAGTTTACGATTTGCATGATGAAAAAAGGTAACCACATTTAAAGGTTTGAAGCAAAAGAAGCAAGGCAAAAAATTCCATTTATCCATGTTCGTTGCTGTAAGTTTTCAACCATATCAGTATCTTATAAGGATAACAAATGTGCAAACATGTGTATCTAGTTCTATTGTTTTACAAAAAGAGAATATCAGATCAGCAAGTAACATTCCTTGGACCAGAACTCATAAGATGAGGAAACGAGATTAGGCATAAGGGGCACAGCATAGGAAAAGATTATGTGATTTGGGAGCAACTGAAAGCTTCTCAGAACAGCTCATTACCCTTTAAATTTGCATGCTTATCCACATTTCCCGTCTTTTACTTTGATCAAATAATTCATTGTGAAAACATATCAAGCATGAGAGTTTACTTTGGTTTAAATCATGACAGATGAATGTGGCAATCCAACCATAACGAACATAATAGTACATACATCACAAACTAAAGAAACCCGAAAAATGCACACATTGATATAATTAGAGCTTTTAAAGTACTATAAAGTATACCTTTTCCGAGTGTGATATTTGCCCAATTCCTGACCATAAACACAAAAACAAACAATCAGTCAATTCACAAAATTGATCTCTAATATAGAAAAAATGACAGAAGATTTATAACGTGTATTACCTATAACTTTTAGTAACTGAAGAACATACGCAGCAAGTTAGTTGTTACCTGTTATAGAAGCAGTCTCTCCCATTTGCTCATAAAGTGACTCAAAAAAATCAGTGTAGAATGTAATGACTCCTGTAATAACAAGTTAGTACCCGATTATGAAATTAGACTTCAAACATATTTGGCATTGCCTCTCGAAATTGATTATCAGATTATTTCATCTCAAAGTTGCACAGTATAAATTTCTAGCGAATTTGGACTATTTAGGATTTAGGTGCGGCCGTGCAGGGAAGTTGCAACAGAACTGATTTTGATTATTTAAGTAATCCGAATCTGCAAACCCCTCATACAACTGATTAATACTACAATTTCCAATAACAAAAGCACATCCGAACACTATCCCTCAAGGCCTTAACGCCCATTTTGTAAGTTCTAATTCTTATTCTTTCATACAGTATAACATTTTCACTTTGAAACCTGAATGCCAAACACTTCCAAGAAAAGAACTACACTTTTTATTCTTAGTCATTACTCCTATAACATAGGAATTTCCCAAATACCTGCTAGCAAATCAGTTGCTACATTAAAAAACAAGTCCGTCAACAATATAAGGTCTATGGTTATCCATTGCCCAATTGGCGATAGTGTGAGCAGACACATTTCCACTAAGCTTAACTATACATTTTTACATTAATCCTTTTTTACTGATATGCAACATTACATTTGGCACAAACATTATTCTATTTACAGTTTTCTCTTGTAAATCCAAACTTTCATGATAGATTTTAATATAGGGCTAATTATCTAAAAATGCATCAAACTTGACACTTTTTACCGTTGTATGTAGCCATGTTTTATTTTTCTTTTCTAATGTGTGACTAAACTTTTGAATTTGGTAACCATTTTACCTTACATTTTCCAAATTCCAAAGGGCAATGTACCAAATTCGAAAGTTTAGTCACACATTAGGGAAAAAAAAAATAATAATAATAAAAAATGGCTACGTACATCGGTAAAAAGTGTCAAGTTTGATGCATTTTTAGATAATTAGCCCTGTAATATAAAAATAAACCTTTTGATGTATATAAAAAAAATAATAATAATAATACTCCATACCTGGATTACCAGGAATAAATAAAAGATGAAATCTGGGATTAGTAGCATGAATCTCCACTACTTCAGTCTTCCTTCTGTCCTAACCAAGTCATCATAAAATCAAATTTTCAAACTAATTAATAAAAAAGATATATGTTATATAATAAAATGAAGCATATACCCACCCAGAAACATTGCAGAGTCTGAAACTAGAAGAAATAGCCTTTTTAGAGACTAATTGTGAGTTTTCTTGATGACCCATTTGAGAAAATGATGATCTGATTCTAATAGTACTGTGATTGGTAGTATTAAAATGAGGGAAGAGTAGGATTCGAAATGGTGATGATAATGATATCAGAGGCTTATATAATAGATGAAGAAACATCTTACAAAGTCAATTTACTACAGTAGTTGGTTAAAAAATGTCATTTAAAAAGTACGAGTAATAATTTACTTTTTTGCAAATATTATTTGGTGGTAATGGTATGTTTGACTTTTGCAAATATGGTTTTGGAAGGATAGTTTTTCGTCTTCTGGAAATGTGGTTTTGATCCAGATATATGAGGTTTAATCCGAATATTCTCGTGGCCGATTATGACTTTTTTTTCTCTAGCAAAATGTGTATCTAGTTATTACTATCTAGTGGAGTTTACCTGTTCGTGAGGAAGATCCTCTCATTTTCATTTAAACATTATAGATAATGTTGTGCTTGTTATGATTGTACATTGTTATTATTCAAAAATATTTATTTCATTTTAATTCAAATGGACAATCACAACAAGCATAACATTACCTCTCATATTCAAATAAACATGAGAGGATTCTTATTCGTATTAATACTAGATGTTTTTATTTTATGATTAACTAGACGAGTACCCGTGCATAGCAACGGGATTTTATAGTGACTGATAAGTTATTGATAAAAAAGTTTATAGGTTATAAACGAAAAACAATAAAAGTTTGAAGATTTGGGAATTTAACATAATGTTTTGAAACCCGGTTCGACCCGGGTGGTTCAACCCATTGAACCGTTCCGGTCGAAAAAATAGGTTGATTTAAACCAGATCAACTTTCTAGGTTGGGTCGAAAATGGGTCAAATTAAACCGGGTCAACCCGTCGGATTTGAAGCGTCCCGGGTCAACCCGGTTTGTGTTTTAATTGGTTGTATTTAATTTGGTAGATATGTTTTTAATTGGTTGTACAATGTGAATATATCATTATACTTTTCAGTAATGGGTGTTTTAATAAGAGTATTAATTACATTTCATAATTTCCTTTAATAAGATTTTTCAACATTTCACATTACTTGACTTTTCACTTTTTCACTTTTCCTCTTTGACCATTTTTCCTTTATATGTAGTATAGATTAGCTCCTGCATGTATAACTTTTTGAAATCGGGACTTTGTTTCTAAAAACTACGTCGATAACCAACTTTATATCAACCAATTTAAATCAATGTTTTTAAGAACGGGATCCTACTCAGGAGAAATGGTGAAACTGCTTATTGGGCTTTAGTCACTTTCGTGTTTGTAAGATAATAATCGTAAGATCGGATCGGGATCATAAGATCTTACTATAATATCATTTTATTAATAGTTTTGTAATATTATTCAAATCAAGTGATCTACAGATTATTATATATCATAAACAAAAAATGTATGTGTTTCATGAAAATGTTGTCTTAAATTATAAATATGAAATATTTAAAAAGATTAATATGTTGTTTTAAATTTTATAAAACATAATCCATAATTTTGTAGTTTTCTAAATTGCGGTTCGAGAAAAGTAAGATCAGATCAGATTAAATTTTAATACAGTCAAGATCGGCATTTTATAAGCTTTTAAGTTTTCAAAGATCCTACGTAAAATCTGGATCGTTTTTGCTTTATAATATCGTAAAACTGTAAAATCTTAACAGATATGCTTTAAACTTCATATATGTAATTAAAATATTGCCAATAACCCTCCAAAATCTAAACCAATGCTTTAGCCCTGCCAAAGTTCCAAACAATTTGCTGAATTGCTAATTTTAACCCAGTACAACCCAAGCTACTAAAAAGCCCATCACCAGCCCAATAAATCCGGCAGCCCAAAATCCCAACTGATAGATGAACCATGAATTAGGGGTGTTCATCGGTTCGGTTATCGGGTTATTCGGTTTCTTCGGTTCGGTTTGTTCGGTTAATTTTTTTTCTGGGTCAAACCGAAAATCGAACCGAATCGAACCGAATCGAATTGAAATTTGATTCAACCGAACCGAATAACCGAAAACCGAACCCCTATAACCGAAAACCGAACCGAATAACCGAATTACATAATTTTAATTATTTTTTCATTTAATTATATATATTTTGGGCACAAATTTTTTTTTTTCAAATTTAAATAATGTTATATTTATACTAAAAAAGACTTTTAGTGGTTTTTTTTATAGAAATACATAAAAATATATATATATATATATATATTTATATATTTTCGGTTTTCGGTTTTCATTGCAAACCCATATCCAAACCGATAACCGAATATTTAGTTCGGTTCGGTTCGGTTTTGACCATTTCGGTTCGGTTACGAGTTCGGTTCGGTTTTTTCCGGTTCGGTTCGGTTTCGGTTTTCGGTTATTGTGGATATTACCTGATCCATGAACACCTTACACCCCTACCATGAATAGATCAACATATAACAGTCATGTGCAAAAGGTTAATAACATGTAACCCGAATCAAACCCTCAATCGATTGACTTTTCATAATGTGAGAAACGTACATGACTCACTCAATAGTTATGACTATAACGATGCCAAAGATCAAACTCTTGACCTTATGCTTGTTATATGTAAAGATGCCTCCACTCACTAACAACTGGATTACGCGCTATTATCGCATCATGATAATTAGTATACACAAATGTATGTTATACATGCGGTTCTTCTTGGACAGTAATTAGATTAGAAAAATGTCCAATGTCATTGTCAATAATATTAACTCTTCATTAATCACGAAAGAAAAAATAATAATAAATAAGTTACTGTTATAGATAATTATTAGTGGATGTCCATATAGCCCATAAGAGGCCCACGGCCCAGTTAGATATTAGGGTTTTTACCTACTGTTTATCTTATATATACCCCATGTATCTCAGACATTATAAATTAATTGAAGAATACTTTTCATTCCCTCAATTCTTGTTCACAACACGTTATCAGCACGCTCTAGTGATTTTGATTTCGCAAGATGCCTACGTGCCTAGCAAATGTATTAGTGAAAACCTGCCTATCTGATTTATGCAATCACACGAGGAAACCATCTGATTTATGCAATCACACGAGGTAAGTCCCTGACTCAAATTCATAGAATTCGAAAAATCAATTAACTTTATTACGGTAGTACGTAAATAGAATGATATTGTTTGACTACTGTTACAACTTTGAATGTTTATATTATATTATTTTCTTGTGAGTTTGGTGATATAAGAACTAGCTATAGCCAACATGGATGAATCTTTTAGCATGTTTATTTGTATATTAGTGATTCATAACAAGAATCCTGATTAGCATGTTAGCATGTTTACGTTTTGGGTTAATAATAAATATACAATGATAATTTATCCAAATATTTACTGTAGCAATAGTGCAATACTATTGATTGCTTGTGTTCGGTAGCTAATTACTACATCCAGTATAATGTCATTGTTTCATAATCGAACACAACTATGAAAGAAACAATTCAAAACAACCACCGCTTATTATTATTATTATTATTATTATTATTATTATTATTATTATTATTATTATTATTATTATTATTATTTTGTGATTAGTGATCAACTTGTCTTATTGGTTAATTGGCCCTTATCAAGTGATCACATGGGTATACATGCACTAAAACTTATGAAGAGACCGGTCGAACACCAATATATGATACAATATAATACACCTTCTCTTAATTTTACTAACCATCTCACTAAAATTCGTTGTTATTGTTTGTTTTTAGTCGGTTATGTTAAAACTTATATCGATTATTAAACATGTTTATGCATTATTTTTCTAACCTTAAACAGCATAATAGAACATTATTTAAATTTGTTGTAATTTGTGTCTGTTTATTAATAAAATCAAAATCTTGATTTAACAAGAATGTATGCACAGCAGTTATTCATGGTATGGATGGTATATTGGTGGACAAATATTGATGCAATTAAAAAAAAAAAAAAAAAAGTTTGTCCTGTTAGAAAAAGAAGTTTGGTGCAAAATCAGTTATAGCGTCTTGGAGAATTTTTGGTTGTAAAATATTGAAGTTTACTTAGGGTATGTTTGGCAAAATTAGCTGTAAGCTGTATGCTGTAAGCTGTAAACTGTAAGCTGTAAGCTGTTAACTGCAAAGCTGTTAACATGAGCTACAAGCTGTATCATTTTTTCAATAAAAGTGTTTGGTAAGTTAGCTGTTAAATGTAATTATAAGATGTAAAATGACATAAAAGGACATATATGTAATTATAAATAAATGTTTGGAGGGTATATCAGTAATTTAAAGTTTTAACAGCTCTAAGAAGTTTAAAAAGCTTCATGAATCAGCTTTTCATTTAGGAGCTATTTGTTTGACATAAAAGCTTGAAGTTAATCTATCCAAACGGAGCTTTTATTTTAGATGAGATTATTTTTGTAACAAAAAGCTAACAGCTCCCCCAAAAAGCCCCTACCAAACAGGCCCTTACACTCTTAAATCATCAAATATTTTTGTCAAACTAATTCAAGGTTTATTTTGTATAAGTTTGTTTGATGTGATCACATTGCGATCTAAAGCATTCTTTTCATGTTATATATGCACTAAATTTGTTAGAAATTAGTACGGATTTCATATTTTATTGTTAACTTTGTTGTTGCGTGTTACTAGCTAGTGGTGATATAGTCATTAGACTGTTGCATAATACATCTTTTGAATTTCTATATGAAGGTTCTAAGGGTGTTGAACTAATTAAATTAAGCCATATTTGGTGTTTATTCATGTATACCAATGATATGTCAAGTATTTTAGTTTATAGTTTGTGACTATATAGCAAGCATAGGTAGCCTACACACTGAACAAAAATCGTCGGATTTTAATATAGTGGCTTTAGTTAAACAAAAGTGTGGCCTTAGGTTTTGGATAACCAAATTAACCTGCTAATAAATGGCTTTATCATCATTTATTTTATGCATACAAAATAATCCTCTATTATAGTTTTTGATGCTTGGTTCTAGGCAAGGTTTGCATGTCGGAGTATGTTACTGCATGATTAATTAATAGACGAGGCATGACATTGAGTTTAAGTTATGCCATTGAGTTTATGACCATATGTGTGTGCATTGTTTATCATGTGTGATATTATTTGTCTATGAGACGTGATTAAGAGATTAGAGATATTGTGTTTAACAAATAGTACAACATCACTTTATACAGAGCATGTTTTGTTTTTTCTAATAATGCTATAGACTAATGTCAATATTATATTAAACTATGTGAAAAACGTAAAAGAGCTAATCGGAGAAATGTGAGCTCTCCATGTTATTCGACTTTTATTCCAATTAAAACATATGTGGTCATAAAGTATAAGTTTATGAGCCAAGATTGTTATATTAATTGGCATGACCGGTTGGACCATCCCGAGTCAGTAATGATGCGAAATGTATAAAAGAACCATTGGTTCTTCAAGATTGATTTGTTTGATCTTATTGTTCTCAGTGGAAGTTAATGTTCATCTATCACCACCAAGCTAAAGGACTTTTGTCCTATAAAGTTTTGGAAACAATATAAGGGGGATGTATTCAGGCCTATACATCCGCCATATGGATCATTTTGAGTTTTAAAATCGATGCATCGTCAAAATGATCATCAAATACGCAACTTAAGGTTAGCGTGGTTAGTGGCTCGACTTATAAAATGCGAGCACGGTTTTCCAAATTAAATCATTGTGAATGGTGGTGATTACATCCAAGTATTGGGCGATTATTGGAATAAGTGTTGAACATAAAAGTAGCCCATGTTCATACGCGAATTGCTTTTGTTGAAACGTTTATAAAACGTCTTCAGTTGATTGCAAAGCCAGTGATATTATGAGAACAAAAGTATTAGTTTATGGGGCATGTTATAAAATATGAATTCGCATCTTGCCAACAATTTAAATGACTTCTCCCAATTAAAATAGTTTATGGTCACGAACCATATATTTCCCATATAAGAATTTTTTAAATGTGCGATATATGTTTCTTGTAAATCCACCACAACGCACAATAATGGGATGTTGAAATGGATAATTCATTCAGGGGGAGAGAATGAGCAGCGAGAGATATGGAATGAATTATGTGATAAATGTTGATCCTCACATTAATGAATATGAACTTAAAGTTCACGGGACAAATAACATTCCAGATCTAGTAAATGCCAGACATGTTAAGTGACCTAAAGAAAGTGATTAGATCTTATTATGCTGCTATTGCTCCAATTACAATGTGTGTCCCAGCAGTAAAAATCATTTATTGGTAGTAAGTCTATGGCACGTCTGCAGCGTGATAGACTAATCGATTCCAAATAAAAGTCCTCGAATGATTTGATAAAATGGAGCAAGAAAACGTAGATGGTCAAATCGAGGTAATAAGACCCCATAATAGTCAAGAGACACTAGACATGAAGATTATTGAAAAACCCCGGGTACATGAAAAACTATGAGATCTCAATAAATGATATATAATGTCTAGTAAAGTGTGGAATCGAAAAGTAACGAATCGACGTCGAAATGGTATTGATTATATAAATAAATAAGATAGCGCTATAATCATGGTGAGGATCATGGAAGTGTACATGCAGGAAGTGCATATGTATAAATGAATGGCCAAAAAAAAGTAAAGACGCAAAGAGCTAATGAGAGATTAAGTCTCTTGTGACGAGACATGGTTACTTGGACTTGAAGTCCGTACATATGAATGTGTAAATTATTGGATATGCATTGGTCTTTATGAGAAAGCGAAATTAAAGTATTGAAACTTTTGTATTTAAGGCATGACTAATGGCACACAATATTTTCGTAAAGGCATGAAAATGATCATAAGGAGACATGTTCTCATGTGGTGGATCCAATAATGTATTTAAGTCTGGCAATATAATAGTAATTGATATGCGTCTAAATGGTAATGAATAGAGCTCATTCGATGTTGAGATTTCTTAAGGAATATAGAATGCATAATTCACGTGTTATGATTTAAAATTCTCGAGAATAATAATTGATCAAATTGAACCACATAATATTTCAATATTTTCAAGGTACAAAGGATATGGGTTTATATTTCACTAACCAATCGAATACAAGTTTAGTTGGTTTTACAAGATGCAGGATATATGTATGGTACTAACAATGGTCGATCTTAAAGTGGATACATACTCACGAGTGACGGTAGTGAATTTTCATGGCGTTCGGGAAAGCAAACAATCGCGGATATTTCATCCAACCATTCAGAAATTCTAGAAAGGAGGCACCAACAGTTTTGCATGAAGATAGTCTAGAATGCAAAGCTTAATTCATGGAAGGTTACATCAAAGGCGTCAAGACAAAACATATTTTGCCAAAGTTATTTTCTGTTCATTACTTACGAAAGAATTGTGATATTATTGTTCAACAAGTTCATTCAAGTGACAATTTGGCGGATCTATTTACCATGGCGCTTCTACATCAACATTTAGGACATTGAACCACAACATTGGTATGCACCTACTCAAAGAGCTCAAGTGATGTAGTCATCAGAGGGAGATAATACGCGCTGCACTCTTTTTCCCTTAGTCATGGTTTTGTCCCACTGGGTTTTCCTGACAAGGTTTTTAATGAGGCAGCATTTACTAAGCGTATTAATAATATGGACATCCAAGAGGGAGTGTTATGGATAATTATTAGTGGATGTCCATATAGCCCATAAGAGGCCCACGGCCCAGTTAGATATTAGGGTTTTTACCCTACTGTTTATCTTATATATACCCCATGTATCTCAGACATTATAAATTAATTGAAGAATACTTTTCATTCCCTCAATTCTTGTTCACAACATAAATAAATAAATTGGAAAGTAAGAGGTATTTTAATACTGAAGTTCTTAAAAGATGTTTCTATAAACACAAAATCATTTTAACCAGCGTATAAACTAGGATTCACTAAAACCAACACATACACACACTAAATCACGACGTACTTCCAAAAAGTTGGTATGGTGACTTCAACAAAAATGTTGGCCCAACGTTGCCATACCACTTACTATTTTGAGTTCTAAGTTTAATTCTCAAAATATAACCTATTTTCAAATATTTATTATGTTTCGCTATAACTCTTGTAAAAGTTTTTCTTATAAACTAAGCTTCATAGTTTTTCTTATAAACTAGGATGGATCTTGGCTTGGTCGTTAAAGTGGTATACTCACTGTAGGGAAGTCATGAGTTCGAACCACCATGACAGTAATCTGTCTTTTTGATTTTTTTTTTCTTCTTTTTCCATTTTTTTTTTCGCTATTGGTAATTATAATTATTGTTCAACACTTAATTCTCTTTATTTATATTTTCGGTGTTATTTTATTGTTATTTGTAGTTAATTATTTTTCAACACTCCACAACAACAACAACATACTCGAATCTCGTCAGAACGGGGTATCGGTAAATAAAATATAGACATATCTTATCCATACATCAGGATAAACCTGAAAGTAGGAAGAATTCAACACTCGATGATATGTAACCATTTAATGAGTTGTAAACATTCATCGTAACACTGGCCTCGTCAATCATGTAACTAAAATGCACGAAACAAAAGTAATAAATAACACAACAACTAGATTTCATTGATTGTTTAAATTATTCATCATCATATATATATTAACCATCGATAATATGTAACCATTTAATGAGTTGTAATTCTAATACAAGTGTTGAACCAAGTCTCCAATTGCTTGAGCTCTTTCTCGTTTTTAAACAAGAAAATTAAGGCATTTCTTGCTTTTGGTTTATAAAATATGCAACTTGCAACTCCCAGTATTCAACAAAGATTAGTAATAGTTTTTTAGGACAAGGGAATATTATTAAAAAGATGGCAAGAAGCTAGACAAAAAATGAAGTTACATAGTAATAGCGTTTAACGAGTCATTTTGCCACGCTACCCGATTAACATTATACTTCCTACACTTACTATTCACCCAAGTGAAAGTTTGAGAAACAATGTTGTCGAAAATCATTCCTTTAAGAGGTGTCTTCAAGGAGAATAAAGTTGCAATCTTAAACGTCCAAATATGCCACCACATGGAGAAGAAAAAGGCTTCTAAGACTCGTTTTTGAATGTTGTTGATGTTGAGGCTGTTAAACCACATCTCCCAGGGGTCGACAATATAACACTGAAGTTTGCATGATAACTTTCATGTTACTCATGAAAAATGTCAGCACAACGTTGTCACAACACTTTTACTCTTTTACAAGATGAATACTCGCGCAAAGCGACGATGTATAACGGCAAATAGTTATACTTGCAAACTTGTGATTTTGGTGTAACCCTTGCGGGTTCAATTTGTAATCATTGCGAGAAACAAAGTCTATGGGCTAAAAGCGAAAATTTTAAAAGTTTGAGAAATATACAATATTTAAACTAGAATTAGTGATAGATGTTGTTACAGTACTAATTTTTAATTAAGGGTATGTAAACAGAAATTTGAGAATTAAACTTAGAGTGATTATAGAAGTATTTTTCTTAAATTAAGCTCTAAGAAGCTTTTGAAATCAAAGTACTTTAAGTAACTTATCAATATAAACTTTAAAGTCCAGCTACAAGTCGACATCGATTGGTTTGCTAAACACATTCATTACCTATGTTTTTGCAATCTATAAGAATGTATGGAAAATCTCGAATAGTCATGTCAAAAAACTATTTAGACAAGTTCAAATCCCGTTATAGACACTCAAATCACGAAATAATAGTCGATCTTAGCACGAGTTTTACTTAATCATCAAAGTTTAGGGTAGAAGTTATAACCCAAGATCATCTTTTTATAACCTTTTTGATAACTAATGATGCTCTATATATCTCAAATATTAATTATTTTCAAATACATGTATTACTATGTAATGTTATAATGTGTCTATTTGTAACTGTAATATTGTACTTTTTTAGATTCTAGAATCCTAAAAGTTTTATTACCGAAATAAATTGATATGTACATGATATCACAGTTGTAATAACTACTAATATCTTGCAAAGAATATGCTAGATGGTAACTTTGTCGTATACTAGAGTTGATTGTATAAAATATTAAAAGATATACATATAGAGTAAGGTGGAGCTTGGCTTGGAGGTTCGGTTATATACCCATGAGGGTAGGTCACGAGTTCAGACCTCCAAGTCCATCTCAAACTTTTTTTTTTTTTTTTTTTTTTTTTTTTTTTCTTTTTTTTTCTTTTTTATTTTTTTTTTTTTTTTTTTTTTTTTTTTTTTTTAATTTCCTTATTTTCCTTTCGGTTTTTCTTTTACTGATATCGGTAGTTACACTTATTCATCCTCATACCGGCCCTCATCGATTAATATAACCTAAAGAGAGAAAACAACATCCGCTTACGATTTATTTAATATATGGTTTTGTTAAACATAGTCTTAATCAAGAGCTAAGTTTAACGAGTTAAAACTTATACTTTAAGATAAATCATAAGAGGTTAAAGTGGTATACTCAAAGATAGGAGTTCATGAGTTCAAACCTCTTTTCTTACACTCCACTCTTTTTTTATTTAAATTATCCTTCAATCATGGAACATTGATATATAAATGGAGATTATAAACAAAGATGGATATTTTGTTCACACATAAATGCCACAAAGTAACATCAAATTCTTAGAAGTGACTGACTAATTGTTCATGTGTTGTTATAGTTATTTATATCACTTTTATTTTAGGATTTCTTCGCATTATATCGTAAGTCACGTACGAGGTTATTTTCATCAGTGGGTGACCCACTTTAATGGACATTTTTTTTTGTGTGGTCTTGATGAGTCAGACAGCCACAACACAGCCCACAATGCAGCCCATGCATGATTAAGGAGCTCATGCATGATACCACATACCCATAGGGCCCATGAAAATATATGAACTTGTTACGTATAAATGGAAATGGTCGACTGTTTTTATTCATTCAATTCTAAACCTAAGTTATTAGGGTTTTGTTTCTTATTTTTTATCGCATCTCTTTATGCCAAAGGTTACAATGACAGAGCTTGGCCTTGATATTCATGAAGAGATACTCTTACGATTGGAAGTAAAAGATCTTTTACGATACAAAAGTGTATGTAAGTCATGGAATTCTTTAATCTCAAGTTGTCGTTTTATTAATTCTCATCTTAACTACACTGTCAAAAAGAAAGAAGATAATAATGAAATTGGAGATACAAGAATTACTGCTTTGACTAGTACTTGCCTTTGTGTTGATGATTGTAAGATAATGAGAAGACATGAATGTAATGTTGTTGGTTCTTCAAATGGTCTTGTATGCATATCTCATTACCGTACTGATCTTTTAGTTGTTAATCCCTCAACTCGTGAAGTGAAAGAACTAAGAAATCCTCCTGAAGCTTATAGGAAACGTGGGTGGTGTGTGTCAGGTTTTGGCTATGATTCATCCATAGATGATTACAAGGTTGTTGTAATAGCGTTACCGAATGAATATAGTAAGCAGCTTGTTTTTGAAGTGTTAACTTTGAAATCAAATGTTTGGAGATCAGTTGCTCTAGAATCAGGCTATGCTGGTTCTTTGTTCGACAATGGTATCGTATGGAATGGGGCGATTCACTGGATTTGTTATCTTGAAAATAACGAGAAAGTAATTGTTTCTTTTGATTTATCCAAAGAGGTTTTAAAAGAAATTCCCCTACCAGAATTGGGTGATCAATATTATGTCAACTGGAGTTTGGGGACTACGAAAGACTGTCTATGCGTCTTTGGTTTTTCTAGATACAGACGAGTTAGAGGAAAACGATCAGAAAATTCAGATATGGGTAATGAGAAACTACAATGTACAAGTGCCTTGGGAACGGAAGTTCCTGCCACCTGGTTATGACGCAAACAAAATAACAATGGAATACTCTCCACGCCAAGACTTCTGCCCTGGTCATGTTCACATATGGCTGTTAGAAGAAGATTCACGTGCTCCTGTATTGGTGCGAAGCATTGAACGTCCCCACGATGACTTTGACTATCCACGTAATGCTCATATCCGGTTAACCACAAATTCGGAATGTAATTATAATTATGATGAACATGTATTCGTGAAGAGCCTTGTATCTCCCAATATCAAGAGGCGTAGCTACATGGAGGCCTTGGTGGGCAATTGCCCACCCGGCCAATGATGTTATGTCATTATCTACTGATCTTTTACTTGTAACATAATATCTTGCATTCACATATAGCTTCCCGTTTGATTTATCAATTAATTAAGAGTACGTGATCCTTAGATTCCTTGATTGAGTAGAGTTTGATATTGCTTCTTCAATTCTTTGTTTTACGAATTTTATAGTATATTAATTAAAATCCAATACATGATTGTGTCAAAGAAATGCTTTTTTGGAACTTCTTTATAATTATTCATCGTCATACTAGCCTCGTCAATCCATGTAACAAAAATGTACGAAACAAAAGTAATAAAACAACACAACATAGTTTAGGTTCGATGTTAAGGCTACGTTAACCCAAAATCATATTTTTTTTATAAACCTAACTTGATTCACTATTTCAAAAACTCAATGATTCTCACCATCATGAATAACCTTTTTGATAACTAACGATGTCAATTTGTAAGTAAAATTTACATCGTTTTCTTAAACATAAGAGCTAAGTTTAACGAGTTAAAACTTATACTTTAACAACTTTAAGATAAATCATAAGAGTCTTGCTTGAGGATTAATCATCATGGAAACTTTTTGATATACAAATGGAGATTACAAGCAAAGATGGATATTTTGTTCACACATTAATGTTACAAACATCAAATTCTTAGTAAGAAAGATGGACCGTCAGCCTCAACAACGACTCGACACCATCAGCAACAATCTNCGTCATACTAGCCTCGTCAATCCATGTAACAAAAATGTACGAAACAAAAGTAATAAAACAACACAACATAGTTTAGGTTCGATGTTAAGGCTACGTTAACCCAAAATCATATTTTTTTTATAAACCTAACTTGATTCACTATTTCAAAAACTCAATGATTCTCACCATCATGAATAACCTTTTTGATAACTAACGATGTCAATTTGTAAGTAAAATTTACATCGTTTTCTTAAACATAAGAGCTAAGTTTAACGAGTTAAAACTTATACTTTAACAACTTTAAGATAAATCATAAGAGTCTTGCTTGAGGATTAATCATCATGGAAACTTTTTGATATACAAATGGAGATTACAAGCAAAGATGGATATTTTGTTCACACATTAATGTTACAAACATCAAATTCTTAGTAAGAAAGATGGACCGTCAGCCTCAACAACGACTCGACACCATCAGCAACAATCTGACCAGCTGGTATCAATGACCGAACCTCAGCAAACCCACAAGCATGCAAATACTTCCCAGTGCCACCAGTAATGGAAAGCCGAGACATTGCACTACCAATGTGATATACTCCAAAGAAGTTGATACTATCTCCATACTCACCACCTTCCATCATGGCTGTGAATGTCATCATTTGTCTACTTCCATCAGCTGAACTTGCTACGTAAACACCTTGTGCTTTTCCTAGAGTTTGTGAACTTAAATGTGGGTCGACGGTCAAGAGATCATCAATCACTGTTATGGTTCCGAAGCCAAGTCCAAGTCCATCTGGTCCAAGTTGGGCTGCAATCTGGTTTTGAATATTGTTTTGGTTCAAGTTTCCAGCAAATTGTGTACCAACTAAGCCAGTTCCTAGTGGGACGCCGTTAGCATTTACAGTTGGGATGGCACCATTGGCGTTAGGAATGGCTACACCACCTTGTGGTGCACGGAAGCCTATACGTCTAGCAAATGGTACTTGACCGCTGTATATGTTGCCTAATAGACCTGTTACTGGTCTGGCTGTTGGGTTGCTGCCACCAAGTATATCATGCATGTAAAGCTCGAAAACATGGTCTCCTGATGCTGATGGTGCTGGATTCACTACTGCTGTTACGCTTAAGATACAGACATGCATGAGGACTGAGAAAATTGATAATAAAGATTGCTTCGACATCTTGGAAAGGGAAAGCGATAGGGAATAAATGCTTGTTGCTTTGTTTTGGATGGTTACGGAAACATGTCGATGGTGCTTATATACCAACTAATGATACTTTTAGCAAGTATAATAAGAACATGGAGTTGGTTTAATAAAGTTGTCATATTTGATATATATTTAACTGGAAATCCATCTAAACCATACATTCTTTAGGTTGTAGTGGTTCCAACAAAACCATACATATGAATAGTTTGATATGATCATCCTTTTGACATCAAAGATTCTGAATTTATTCTCGAGTATGCTAAAAAAAAATAGAAGAATTTATTCTGTCAAACGCTCCTAACCCACAAGTTGTTTTACAAGACTATATGTATGTGTATCATTGCTGATCTTGTTGCATAGGTTCTTCATGATTCATGATCTTGGGTTGTCTCACAATTGGCCAAATCAGTTTCCATACTGCAAAAAGTCGAATAATTATAGAAGTCAAAGTCAACCGCAACCAGAAACAGACTAAATATGTGCTGATAAGTGCATACTTACAGTATATTGTTGCTGCAAACCATTCGTTAACTATTTTAACCCATGTACTTGCCCACCCGACATCGATGCTCCATCTGTTTTTCACAAGATTACACAAAAAGGGTTCGGTATAAAGTCTTAATATGACAACGGATTTTGTTAATTAATAAAAGGGCGTTGTGATCTTACTTTCTGGTTGAGCTATCAAGATTCCAGCTGATGAAAAGCATAGCGAAATACATAGCACCCAAGGAGAATATCAGGTGAAAGAATCCGTAGTTATAGGGGATATCATCCTCCATTTGATCTACTTGTTTCTTTAGCTGAACAAGATAGCAATTTTAATGCATAAACGTTATAATTAAACAATCATAAGTTAAATACTAAAAAAAATATTTTTTAGATTAGTCATATTATATGGAGGAACCTGAAATGTTTCTGAGTCGATCCCAGTGGAAAAGGTTGCCATGACAATGGCGGAAACCCCAATTAGGAACCCCTAGAAGCACAAGAATAATAACAACAACGATGTAAATATCCAATATCATAGTCTAGCTTTTTGAGGTCTAGAATAGAGGGTGTTAGCTTGATTACTAGCACAGTCATCCAGTCGACATGCTTATTATCGTGTTGAGGGCTGCATTTTTCATGGGCTGGTTCGCTGTAAAACACTAAAGTTATTACGACAAAACTTGAATTCTATTCAAAGTAATTTGCACTTTAACGAAAAGCGAACCTTCTTAAAGCAGACCAGCATAAGAAAACTACATAAGATGCCATGATCCCTGATGACAAAAGACCTCTATTCACCTGTACTAAATGCTGTGATAGTTAGAAT